>JAWPHD010018000.1:0-41922 GCA_037043455.1 Cyrtodaria siliqua
AGAAACAAACTCGCTATCTTCCTTAGGCGACCACCATTTGGTTTTTATTTTATTTTTTATAATTTTTACAAATTTCAGCAACATGTATTACACCTTTATGGTAATAATATCTCATAAAATGTTATGTCTTGCATTCCTTGGCCTTCCATCTTTCCATGAAGAAATATAAAAAGATCGGACAGGGAAAGTAGCATTCAACGAGGACAGTCAACCACAAAACACAGAAACACAGAAACAAACACGCAAACAGACAAACAAGAAGGAAAAAGTAATAGTAAATGCAAACGACATCACAAACACAAAAGGGTTGACAATATGGCTACCGCCTTGGAACGGTCAGTGTCAAAGTAGGCCACTGGGGGGTTTAAACCGGTTCTAGGGTGCACCAAACCTCACACTTACCCTACTGTCATCCCATTAAAACAGGACAGTGTAAATAAAGAAATCCCCGCCATGAGCTAAGCGGTTATCGTACTCGCTAGATGTAATCTTCCATAAAGATCACATCTAGCGAGTTGTGTTTAGAAATGTTGAAGAAGAATCCGCCGTGAAAGATGGTGCTACTATTTTCTGTTCTTCTTCAGCATTTCTAAACATATCTCACAAGATGTAACCTTTATGGAAAGATGACGACAATCATATTTTGGAATACAGCGTTATTTCTAAACCATAAGAGTATATACATAAAAAAAAACGTGACATTTCCACGAAAACCAAGATTTCCATTTGAAATTTGAAACTATTACAGTACCGGTAAGATGACAATGAAGTAACAAAAGTTGTTTGTTTTCTCTACAAAAAGCAGCAAATTACGTACATAAATGAAGTTGTTTAAGTTCTGGTATTGAAGTGATATAAACAGTGTACAATATAGAATAAATAGAATGGCATGTGAATCAAAAACATAAATGAATAAATGAGGAATGTAAAGAAAGACATTATTTGTTAGTAAGGCAAATATAAGCTACATACACAGCAAGTTTCATTACAATATCTCATTTCTAACTTAAGTAATTGAGCGGAAATCGTTTTACTATTTTTAATAATGGTGAACTTTACCTTGATCCCAGTGACCACAAATGCAATATCAAGCTTCTTTTCCATATAAGGTACCTACACAGCTCATTGTATTTCAATATCTCATTCCCAGCTAAAGTTTTTGAGCTGAAACTTCTATTTTTAGTAAAAATGACCTTGACCACAGTGACTCTAAATGCAATCCAAAACGTCCGTTTGATATACGCTACCTAGACAGCAAGTTTCATTCTAATATCACATACATTACTTAACTTATTCAGCGGAAACCGTTTTACTATTTCTAGTAACAGTGACCTTGACCCCAAATGCAACACCTTTCCATACCCTGCTACATACCCTGCAAGTTTCATTTCAATACTTTATTTCTGACACAAGTTATTGAACGGAAAAACCCTAGTTTGACCAAGGCCTATATTAAATTTTCACCCCAGTTTTGACAATGGGAAAAACTGACACCTGCATTATGGAGTAAATGCCCTTAATGTTATCGAAATAGGGAATATTAGCTTATAAGTTGGTGCAATTAGAAGCAGTTTACTTAAGGTATTGTGTAAACAAGCTTGTGATACGCACCAACTTTTACTTAACGATTTCTCAAATAATTTGACAATGAGAAAAAATGATGCATACTATATGGTCAGGATTAAGGGAATTTAAGTTTTATGACATAATAATTTGGTTTCTGATATTCACTAAATTGTCATGTTGTCATTGCCGAACTCAGGAGAGATATTATGTCGATATACAAGTAGATATAAAGGAAGAAAAAAGAATCAGGTGTTGATTTTTATTAATTTCTAAAATACTACAACATCTTTTTTAAATCAGAATATCATACGTTTATATATTACATAATTTAAGACATAACTATATCCAGGATAATCATTCTTGTACGCTCTCGGGATGTTGATAATGATGGCTGCCGGACATCAACACGAACCCGATGGTGCATCCTCAAGATGACAGACTGTTGGTAGGGTGTTCCAGTTCAAGCATATGAAATTTAATATAAAATATACAATTAATGCGGTATTAAACTGAAACCATATTAATAGGTGATTTATTTACCTTGTTTTTATACTCGTTTTTTCTTCGAAAACTGACTGGTTAAAATCTTTTTTTTTTTAATTTCCTTTTTGTCTCGCCTTTTCGAGAAAAAAAAGAGACATATGTGTTGCTTTTCCGGCGGCGACGGCGGCGGCGGCGGCGTCAACATTCATGTTTTGCGTTTAGGTCAATTTCTCACAAACTGTATGCACTAGACCTTTCAAACTGCTTATAGTTGTATCTTGGGCGGTACATCGCAACGTGACAAAGAAAATGTGGAAGTGATCTTGACCCTCCAATCTTGAGAGAATACTTGGCGTTTGAGTGCATGGAAAAAATTCAGCACATGCAGTCTTTATGCATCGTAACTATTTAGATGTCAGAATATGCCCAAAATTGGGAATACAAACTTCGATGGGATGTACTTTTGTTTACACTGTCTTGTCTATTTGGGAGCTGAAGACAGGATAATAGCGAGGATTGTGCGCATATAAAATCGATTCAAGCTAACCAGTGGGCCTTATTGCCTACTGACCGTTCCAAGTCGGTTACCTTGTCTTCACCACCCTTTCTGTTGTTTTTTGTCTCTTTCATTGTATTTTCAAGTCCTTGTTTGCAGTACAGTGCGGACCTACGGTGCCTTTGCGCTCGGACGCTGTGGTTTCTATAGGACCCTATATCTCATTTTTTCAACTTTCCCCTTAATTTTCAAGAACACTATCATTACTACAAATACTTATTTGAAGCATAAGGTGACACTTTTATTTTCAGTCTGCTCTCATTTTCTAATAGTATTCCTAATCAGTTCTATTGAGCAATTGCAGTTTAAAACGGTTTTGACCTATAAAGTTATTAAATGTGAAATTAACCTCAAATATGAGTACAGGTATGGACCTTACAATCACAAAACCGGATTAAAAATAAAATAAAAAATAAAACTTTAATAGTATTAATGTCTGAAATTCCTCCTAAATCTTTTCTTAAAGCAGTTGTGATAACTTATATCAAAAACAGGAATTTTATATACATTTTATAATAATTTGGCCATTAACAAGAACACAATAGCATGTGTTTTTTTCAATATCGATGTGTGCTTCAACTTAACGATTACAATGCAAACTTCCTCCCCTTAATCTGTTATAAATAGCGTTTTCACAATAAAATCGCAGTATATATGTGTTGCGTCCCTTTTGTTGTGAACCGCCATTTAGGGGCATAATTGACAGCTGGAGCTTCGTCGGGGCATTATTGACAGGAGGGGCTTAAACAACAGCGAGTGATTTGAACCCTACTGGGGAGATAACTGGACATGACAATGCTGAGAAATGATAAGTTTAAACAAAAAAGTTAACGTTTAGTGACAAACGAAACAATATTTTTATAAATATGATATGTTTATTTTCAACGTTTTTTTTTTGTACATGGTTTGTACATTTCGATTTAAAATATATATAATAAAGTGTAAACTTAAGATAATACGATGATTTGTTTTTGGAAGATTTCCGTCCGATCACGTTTTTTTTTAAATAGATTACATTTTGACCATTCATAATAAAAGAGAGATATATAGCAACAACAACAGCAATACCAAAAAAAAAAAAAAAATCCCCCAAAAAATACCCATCGCATTATATATTTTCATTATTTACTTGAATGTGACTGTGCATGTATTTTGCTTTATTTAAAATTTCAGTAATGTCCATATTTTATTTCTCTTATATATTTAGTACCCTTTTTTTCTCTCTTTTTGTTTAAAGAAGAGAAAATAACTGGAATCTTTCACATGTATACGTAACAAAGGTATCTATACAATTTTCCATTAATACAATTTGTTGTAAATAAAGTTGATGATTTTTAAATAAAAAAAGAAATTTCCCTTGAATATTATACAGAAGTCAATGACTAAATATATTAAATTTCAATATTTTCAAAAACAATTAATTTGCTCACTTCGGAATTACAATGTCAACGCATTGAATACTATATAATACCACCAAGGAAAATACGTATGGAGAGAAATGGAGAGAAATGTAGTCTAGAAAAAAAACCTGATTTATTAAAGATAATAAAAAAAAGAATGCCAACAATAAATAAAAATATAAATAAATAAAAGAATACCAGCCAAAGTGATTTTTAACAAATAATTTTGTTAAAGGGTAGCGATGGACGTGTGTTTTCCCTTTCAAAAACAAGATATGAAAATTAATTCAGGAGAAAAGATCTCCATTTGCTCTTATTTTTGTCTATTTTGTCATTTTTAAGTGCAATTTCTTTTTTTATTTCTATACCTTTTTAAATAAATATGTTTTGTAACCTTAATAACTTGTTTTTCTACATTTGTTTATGTAAATGAAGTAGTTTGCGTTTATAATTATTAAATTCAAAATGTTTACATGTGTTTGTGTATTAACTATACCAAACGTTATGTTTTGCAAACACAAATTAATATGTATGTCATGTGCAATTAAGAACCTATGCAAATCTGACCAGAAAGATTGTGTATATGCATACATTAAAAAAACCAAATGATTTATTGTTTCTGTTTCCATTGCACAGAAATCGCAAAGATTAGAATTAGCAATTTTAAATTTCATTTTGTATTGGTTGCTACACTCTTCATACGATATTTATATTGGAAATTGCGCAGTTTTTTTCGAAATAGCTGAATATATCGGGATTTCCACTCCAGAATAGCATTTTGAAACTCTTGTCTGCTACAGTAATGCCTTTTACTCGTATATCCTTACTATTGTTTATTTCAAAAGAGAGCTATTGTAAACATAAACAGATACGGTGATAGTGGTATTCATGTCGAACTCCTCGTTTAATAGAGAAAACATTCTGTGTTTATTATCAATGACACTATTTTTTAGCGTCGTTGTAAAATAGCTCTATCCATTTAATATAATTATCTCCAAAATTAAAGTGTCAAGGCATTAATTAAAAATATATGATTTATGCTATCAAATGCTTTCGGGAAAAAATTGCAGACCAGTAGCATTGTGTTCTTCACCATGATCTAAAACTTTAATGCTGCCTTGTTAGTTAGAGAATAGTTCATGGCGGGGATTTCTTTATTTACACTGTCCCGTTTTATCGGGTTGACGGTAGGGTAAGTGTGAGGTTTGGAAACCCCAGCGGTCTTTTTTTGCCACAGACCGTTCCAAGGCGTTAGCCCTATTGTCAACCCTTTTTGTGTTTGTGATGTCTTATTGGCCTTATTCATCTTTAAATTTGTTCTTTGTTTCTGTGTGTGTTTGTGGTTGACTGTCGTCCTTGAATGCTGCTTTTCCTTTCGATTTTTATATCTATATTAAAATAAAAGATGTATGTTTTCTCCAATATATCTTTTATGAAGCCAGTTTGAGAGTAATCTATTATTGCTAATATGACGGTTTTACTCTATTTGCAGCCCCGTGTGGTTCCCGGGTGCCCCGTTTGGTCACGGGGCAAAGAATAGGGCCACTGCAGACCCCTTTGGAGGGGTAGGCAGAGGGGTAGAATCTCATTAAAGGTCTTCATTATGATCCCTGCATTGTTTCAGGTGCTATCCCGCTCGCATCAAAAGAGCAGTGTCAGAAAAACAATAAACGTGGCTCTAGCGTAAATGGGGTTTCTACGATAGAATTTGCAGCAACTCTGCAGTTCAGGGTGAGAAGGCTCTAGGCCCATTTTCCATATTTTATCTCGATGTACATGGAAGATGAGCCTGGCATGTTCATGCCTGTTAGGCGCCATATAACCTTTTCATGTGTTGGTGCGCCTTAAAACCCAATTCTATTCAATTACTCTATTTGCAATAGCTTTTGTAGCGATTTTATAATCTGTATTAAGCAGACAAATTGGATGACGAGTTGTCTGTCGTCCGTCCGTCCGTCCGTCCGTAGTCCGTGGGTTCGTCCGTCCGTCGTCGGTTAACGTTTGCCGTGTGAACACTCTAGGGCCTTCATTATTAATTGGATCTTTACGAAACTTTGGAAGTATCTTTATATCAATGAAAGCTCTAAAAATTAAAAATCAGCCAGATCGGATTAGTTGCACCGGAGTTATGGACCTTGTTTTGTTTAAAAATGCCATATTAAGTCTTGTGAACACTCTAGCACCTTCATTTATTATTTGATCGTTATTCAAATTGCACAGGTTTTTGATATCAATCAAAGCTCAGACAAGTATGAAAACCAGCCAAATCGGATCAGTAACACCGCAGTTATGGCCCTTGTTTTTCTGAAAAATGCTATTTTCTGCCTTGAGAACTCTAGGACCTTCAATATTAATCAGATCGTTACAAAACTTTGCCAGTGTCTTTAAATCAATAAAAGCTCGGTCAGCTTTGAAAGCCAGCCAGATCGGAATAATTTCACCGGAGTTATGGCCCTTGTTTTGCTGAAAATGTCATATTAAGCCTTGTGAACACTATAGCACCTTCATTTATGATGTGGTCTTTACCAACCTTGCACAGATTGTTAATATCAATAAAAGCTCGGACAAGTTCGAAAACCAGCTAAATCGACCCATTAACAACGGAGTTATTGCCCTTGGTTTAGTTAAAAATGCTATATTTTGCCTCGTTAAAACGATAGAGCCTTCATGTTTCAACCGATCTTTACCATATTTGATATAAATAAAAGCTCAGATAAGTTTATAAACCAGCTAGATCGGACCTGTAACAGCGGAGTTATGGCCCTTAATTTAGTAAAAAATGCTATATTTTGCCTCGTTAAGATGATAGGGCCTTCATTTTCTTGCAATCTTTACGAAACTTTACCAGATTGTTTATATCGATGAAAGCGCGACCATATTCGAAAACAAGCTAGATCGGAAAAGTAACAGTGGAGTTATGGCCCTTTATTTAGTTAAAAATGCTATATGTTGCCTCGTGAATTCGGGAGGGCCTTCATTTTTCATCCGATCTTTAAGAACTTTACCAGATTGTTTATATCAATGACAGCTCGAAAAAGTTTGTAAACCAGCCAGATCGGATCAGTAACAACGGAGTTATGGCCCTTGATTTAGTTAAAAAATGCAATATGTTGCCTCGTTAAGACGATAGGGCCTTCATTGTTCATCCGAACTTTACGAAACTTTTCCAGATTGTTAATATCAATGAAAGCTCGGACAAGTTCGAAAACCATCCAGATTGGACCATTTACATCGGAGTCATGGCCCTTGAATTTCTGAAATATGCTATATCTTGGCCTCATTAAGAGGAAATGGCCTTCATTTGGCCGGATTTCATTGAAACTTTGCAGGGATGATCAGTATTAAGCCTAATTGTACATATTCACCGTGTTCCAGTTGAATGATTTTGGCGGAGTTACAGCCCTTTAAAGGTTTTAATACACAAACTTTGTTCTGACTAGTTCTCCTGAACCCCTGGCCGGATTAAACGAAACTTTTTAGGGATGACCAATTCCATGTCTAGTCTTTAAAGGATTTTGATACCACACATTTTTTCCGGGATAGTTCTCCTGAACCCCTGGCTGGATATAGACGAATTTGACAAGTATGATCAGTATCAAGCCTAGTTGTGCATATCATCGCCATATTTCGGTTGAATGATTTTTGGCATAGTTTAAATGTTTTAATACACACACTTTGTCCAGATTAGTCTCTTCTGATCTCTTTGCCAGATTTCAGCGAATCTTGGCGGGGATGATCAGTACTAAGCCTAGTTGCACCTGTCATTGCCATGTTTTGGTTGAATGAATTTTGACAAAGTTATGAGCCCTTAAAGGTTTTAATACACTAACTTTGTCTAGACTAGTTCTCCTGAACCTCTGGCTGGATTTCAACGAAACTTTGCAGTGATGATCAGTACCAAGCCTAGTTGCTTATATCATCACCTTGTTCCGGTTGAATGATTTTTGAATGGCCCCTTATACATAATCTTTATCTTTAGCCAGTAGAGCGTCCATATGCCCTCTTGGGCCTCTTGTTTAAAAATGTTGTATCTTTTCCTGATTTTGAAATCAGTGTTTTTGAAAGTTCATTTAGATATCCACAACTAAAAGAATAGTTTAGTGAATTAATGAGAAAGCATTTGATGTCGCTCCAAAACATTTTATAAAAAATCAGTGGTTAATCCATCAGAACCAGGACTTCTTTCGTTTTTCGTTTTTTTATTTCCTTTAAAGCTGCAGCACATTCGAACTCCGTTAAAACTCCTTCACATTTATTTTTTTCAGTCTCGTTAAGATTTGGAATAAAATCATAGTAGAAATCTTTATCCGACGATGTTTGTTTTGTTTCCGTGTATAAGTTTGAATAATATTCGCTGAGAGATATTTACGGATGCTTTCTTGATATTCTGTTTGTCATAAAACGCTATTATTTAATTTGAAATATCCAGGGCCTTTTGGATTGCTTGCTAAATCTAAAGAAATGGTAAAAAATGAGTGGTCTGTTTTAAAACTTGTCTTTATAGGGCTTAACGACACATTTTTAACAAGAACGTAACAAACTTAAACAAAAACGTAACATATACATGGGATAAAGTAGGTCACAGTGACTTAGTTTTCAGGGAATGATAAGTGTTTGTACAGAGGAAAGCTCTGTTAAAATTTGATGAAGATCAAACATGAAAATGCTGAGATATAACACAAATAAATTGGCACCTGTCCTCCCACAGAAACGGAAACAAAAAGGTTAACGTAATTATATTTTAGAGAAATAAGGTCACAGTGACCTAGTTTTCAGGGAATTGTAAGTGCTTGTTAAGAGGAATGTACTGTTAATGTTTGATGAATATCAGACATGGTAAAGGTGAGATATAACAAAAATAAATTCTCACCCGTCCCCACACCGAAACTGATACAAAGAGGTTAATGTAACGTATATTTTGGAGAAAGTAGGACCTAGTTTTCAGGGAATGGTAAGTGCTTGATGAGAAACAGTTGCTGTTAAAGTCTGATGAAGATCAGACATGGTAATGCTGAGATATAACAAAACAATTTGCACCCGTCCCCCCGAATCTTAAACAAAAAGGTTAACCTAACGTATAATTTAAAGAAAGTAGGTCACAGTGACCTAATTTTCATGGTATAATAAGTGCTTGATGAGAAGACGGTGCTGTTAAAGGTTGATGAATATCGGACATGGTACTGCTGATATATAAAACATGTGGGCCAGCATGGCCCTGATCGCTCATCTGGTAATCATGGGCAATAAAAGGCTGTGTCTAGTCTGGCATGTGTACCTTTAAATTTGTACCACTTTCTTCTACGAATGAGATTTCATACACATGGGTGGAGGTGGGTTGGAGGGGATCTATATGGATAAATATTATCGGACTCGTCCGAGATCATATGATCATATACAATTTGGTTAAAACTGATCAAGAAATATGGCCTCTATCGTATAAACAAGATAAAAAAAACTGCGTTTTTTGCTAATTCATGGGCCATAACTCCGGTGTTACTGGTCCGATCTGGCCCATTATCGAACTTGTTCGAGATTTTATGATCATATACAAGGTCTTACAATCTGCACAAGTTTGGTTAATACAGATATAACAATCGAATAGGAAAAGTAGCATTCAAGGATTGGTCAAGTAATGTGGCCTCTATCGTTTAATCAACATAAATGTTGACGACAGACGAAGGGTGGTCACAATAGCTCACCCTTGAGCAAGCTAAAAAAGCAACAAGAAATGCCACTGTAAGTGACAAATGCCCCCGAAGTGGTTTTGACATGTGACATTTAAGTGTGACCTTGACCTTGGAGCCAGGGACCTAGATTTTGCTCGCGACACATCGTCTTTTTCTGGTGAGCACTTGTGCCCTTATTTGAAAATCCGTCCATGAATGTCGGAGTTATTAACAGGACACGAAAACACTTCTGGTTGAACTTTGCCTCTAAGTGTGACCTTGACCTTGGAGCCACGGACCTGGATTTTGTGCTCAACACGTCGTCTTGTTGTGGTTAGCACTTGTGCCAAGTTATTTGAAAATCCGTGCAGGAATGCCAGAGTAATTGACCGGACACGATTGTACGGACTGATGGACGGACTGACGGACTGCTACTATATGCCGCCCTTCGTGGGCATAAAAATGTTTGAACAAAAAGTTAGAAAGAGAAAGAAAAGAGGCCCAAGAGGACCTGTGGACGCTCTACTTGATAAAGATAAAGATCGTGTATAACGGGTCATAACTATGTCGAAAATCATTCAACTGGAACATGGCGAAGATGCGCAACTAGGCTTGGTACTGATCATCCCTTCCAAGTATCTCCGAAATCCGGCTGGAGGTTTAGGAGAACTTGTCTGTACAATGATAGTGTATTAAAACCTTAACAGAGCCATAAATCTGCCAAAATCATTCAACCGGAACACGGCGATGACAAGCACAACAGAGCTCGGTACTCATCATTCTAGCCAAGATTCGTTGAAATCCAGCCAGGAATTCAGAACAGGCTTGTCTGGACAAAGTTTGTGTATTAAAACCTTTCAAGGGCCATAACTCTGCCAAAAATTGTTTCAAAGTTTTCCCTATTTAACTCTGTGTAAAACATGTGACCCCGGGGAGAGCCATTTATTACCCCAGGGTCATCATTTGAATAAACTTGGTAGAGGACCATAAGCTAATGTTACCTACACAAGTTTAGACCTCTAGGAGTTGTAGTTTCTGAGCAGAAGATGTTTTTATGTTTTCCTTATATATCTATATGTAAAACATGTGACCACCGGGGTGGAACCATCCCGCTGGGGCCATAAAGGGCGGGTCCATTTATGACCCCAGGGATATCATTTTAACAAACTTGATAGAGAACTATAAGACAATGCTACATGCAAAATATCAGACCTCTAGGTCTTGCGGTTTCAGAGCAGTAGATTTTCTAAGTTTTTTAAAAATAAAACTGATAAGCCCCAGGGTGGGGCCAAATTTAATCCCAATGCCACCATTTGAACAAACTTGAGAGAGGGCCTTATAAGGAAGCTTCAGACCAAATTTGGTCAAAATCTGTCATTCGGTTTCAGAGAAGTTGTTTGAAGAAAATGTTAACAGACAGACAGACGACGACGGATGACAGACGACGGACAATTCGCCATGGCCTATGGCCAGTAGAGCTAAAGCATATTAACAATAAAAAAGAGTTAAAAAAATAAAATGATAATAATTAATAACAAAAGACAAGAGGCCTAAGAGGGACTGTGGAGGCTCTACTGGCTAAAATGGCTCTTATATCTAAGGTTGTCGTCCTAAAATTTCCATCAGTACTTCTTTTAAACTAGAAGCCCTATTATAAAGGTCCAGATTTTTTATTTGACCATCACCAATGTCAATCCCAAAATATATAAAATTAATGTCATTAACAGTGATGCATTTAAATGGTTTTAGCTCAATAACTTGTGTTAGGAATGAGGTTATGCGATGAAACTTGCAGGGTAAGTAGCTTATATGGACAGGAAGCTTGGAATTGCATTTGGGATCACTGGGGTCAAGGTCAAATTATGCATGTTGTAGCTGACCGGATGTGACCTTTATTTCATCGAAAGTAGGTCACAGCCACCCGAAATTTTGCACATGGTGTTGGATGAATATCACGAACATTCTGACATTCTGATGAGGTTTGGTAAAAATCCTACGAGAAAAAAGCAAAATACATATGTCGCAGCAGAGACTGGACGTAACCTATATTACGATTAAGTACGTCAAAGTGACCTGAAATTTTACAAATGACGTTAGAGGCATATAAGGAACATTCTGGTGAAGTGTGGTGAAAATCCTGTAAGAAGAAAACAAGATACGCATGTCGTAGCGCAGATAAGACATGTCCTAAATTTTGTTGGAAGTAAGTAACAGCAACCGAAAATGTCGCACATGAGGTAGGATGCATATAAGGAACATTCCGGTGAAGTTTGGTGAAAATCCCCCAAGACATAGGCAAGATACACATGTCGTAGCAGAGAAAATACATGGCCTATATTTCGTCGAAAGTAAGTCGCAACGACCCGAAATTGTGCATGATATGTTGGATCCATATAATGAACATTTTGGTGGAGTTTAGTTAAAATACTGCATTTAACGAAATGATATTAAGAAATGAAATCGGACGCACGGACTAACGAACGGACGGACGAACTGACAAACATACGTCTCGACGACATTTTGATCACTAAGTCGAGATCCGTAAATGGGTTCAACACAAATTGCGATACCTTATTCATAACAAAAGTTACTGAGCAGAAATCATTTTTCTATGTTTAGTAAGTGACCTTGACCTTGAGCCATGCAATCCCAACATTTCTTTCCATAAACGCTACCAACCCAGCAAGTTTTAACGCAGTACCCCACTCCTAACAAAAGATACTCAGAGGAAACAGTGACCTTGACTTTGACCCCAGTAGTCCCAGACGCAATCAAAACCCTCCTTTCTATATAATTTACATAACCTGCAAGTTTCATTGCAATATCACGTTTCTAACAAAAGTAATTGAGCAGAAACTATTTCTTCCATTTTTAGTAACAGTGACCCTCAACTTGAATCCAGTGACCCAAATTTAAATTCAAAGCTTTCTTTCTATAAAGGCTAGCAACCCAGCAAGTTTTGTCACAATATCTTACTCCAAAGAAAAGTTATTAAGAGGAAACCATTTTTCTATTTTTAGTAACAACAACCTTGACCTTGACCCCTGTGGCCCCAAACGCAATTCTAATTTTATAAACTACATACCCTGCATATTTCATTGCAATATCGCATTCCTAACAGAAGTTATTGAGCAGAAGCAGAAACCATTTATCTATATTTAGTAACAGTGTCCATGACCTTAAACCCAGTGACCGCAATTGCAATCCCTACCTCCTTTTCCACAGAGGCTATCTACCCAGCAAGTTTCGTCGCAATATCTCACTCCAAACAAAAATTATTAAGCGGAAACCATTTTTTCTATTTTTAGTAACAGCAACCTTGACCTTGACCCCAGTGACCCAAACGCAATTCCAACACTCCTTTCTTTATAATCTACATGTATATACCCTGAACGTTTAATTGCAATACCTTATTCCTAATAAAAGTTATTGAGCAGAAACAGTTTTTATATTTTAGTAACAGTGACCTTGACCTTGAACCCAGTGATCCCATTTTCAATTCCTACCTATTTTTTTTAACAGAAGCTGCCTACCCAGCAAGTTTCATTGCAATATCTCACTTCAAACAAAAGTTATTAAGCCGAAACAATTTTTCAATTTTTAGTAACAGCAACCTTGACCTTGACCACAGGGACTCAAAACGCAATCCCAACCCTCCTTTCTTTATAAGCGAAATGTACATACTCTGCAAGTTTCATTGCAATACCTTATTCCTAACAAAAATTATAGAGCAGAAACAGTTTTTCTATTTTTGTAACAGTAAACTTGACCTTGAACCCAGTGACCACAATTTCAATCTCACCATTCCTTTCCACAGAAGCTACCTACCCAGCAAGTTTCGTCACAATACCTCTCTCCAAACAAACGTTATTAAGCGGAAAACATTTTTCTATTTTTAGTAACGGCGACTTTGACCTCAGTGGCCCGAAATGCTATCCCGACCTTCCTTTCCATACAAGATACCTACCCTGCAAATTTCATCGCAATACCTCATTAACAAAAGTTATTGAGCGGAAACCACGAGTTTGACCCGAGTTCCCAATATAGCATATTGCGTATTTAAAGGGCCATATATTTTATATGGCTGGTTTTGCGAACTCATCTGAGCTTTCATTGATATCAACAATCTCGTAAATATTTAAAAAGATCGGATGGAAAATGAAGGCCAGATCGTGTTAACGAGGCCAATTATAGCATATTTCAGAAAATCAAGGGCTATAACTCCTGTCTTACGATCTGGCTGGTTTTCGAACACTTCCGAGCTTCCATTGATATAAATACACTGGTACAGTTTTTTAAGGATAAAATACAAAATGAAGGTGCTAGAGTGTAAACAAGGCTTAATATGGCATTTTTCAGCAAAAACAAGGGCCATAACTCTGGTGTTCCTAATCCGATTTGGCTGATTTTAGAACTCATCGGAGTTTCCATTGATATAGATACACTGGTAAAGTTTTGTAAAGATGAAATACAAAATGAAAGTACTAGAGTGTAAAAAAGGCTTAATATGGCATTTTGCAGCAAAACAAGGGCCATAACTCTGGTGTTATTATTTTGATCTGGCTGGTTTTCGACCTCATCCGAGCTTTCATATATATAAAGACTATGGTAAAGTTTCGTAAATACTCAATTAATAATGAAGTCCATATCGCGTAAACAATACAAACGGACGACGGAAAACTCGCCATCGCATAAGCGGTCTTCGGCTTAAGATTGCTCAAGAAATCTGGCCTGTATCGTGTCAACATTTAAAACTCTTATGTTACTAGCTTTGTACTGATTATTCCTGCCAAATTTCACTGTATTCCAGCCAGTATTTCAGGAAAACTAGCCTGGATATAGTTTGTGTATAAGGGGCCATAACTCTGTCAAAAATCATTCATCCGGAACACGGCGATGACATGCGCAACTAGGCTTGGCACTGATCATCCCTGCAAAGTTTTGTTGAAATCCAGCCAGGGTTTCAGAAGAACTAGTCCGGACAAATTGTGTGTACTAAAACCTTTGAAGTGCCAACAGTCATTCAACCGTAACACGACGATGATATGCACAACTAGGCCTGGTACTGATCATCCCTAAAAAATGTTTCTCTGAAATCCGGCCATGAGTTCAGAAGAGACTGATCTCGGCTACGTGTGTATATTAAAACCTTTAAAGGGTCATAACTGCCAAAAATCTTTCAACTGGAACACGGCCACGGTATGCATAACTAGGCTTGATACTGATCAACTTTACCAAGTTTTACTGAAATCCGGCCAGGGGTTCATGAGAACTAGTCCAGACAAAGGTACGCGTAATATAACATATAAAGGGCCATAACTCCACCAACATTCTAAAAGCAGGATCACGGTGATGATACGCACAACTAGGCTTGCTACAGACCTTCCCTGCATAGTTTTAGACAGACAGACAGACATACATACATACATACATACATACATACAGACAGACAGACAGACAGACAGACAGACAGACAGACAGACAGACAGACAGACAGACAGACAGACAGACAGACAGACAGACAGACAGACAGACAGACAGACAGACAGACAGACAGACAGACAGACAGACAGACAGACAGACAGACAGACAGACAGACAGACAGACAGACAGACAGACAGACAGACAGACAGACAGACAGACAGACAGACAGACAGACAGACAGACAGACAGACAGACAGACAGACAGACAGACAGACAGACAGACAGACAGACAGACAGACAGACAGACAGACAGACAGACAGACAGACAGACAGACAGACAGACAGACAGACAGACAGACAGACAGACAGACAGACAGACAGACAGACAGACAGACAGACAGACAGACAGACAGACAGACAGACAGACAGACAGACAGACAGACAGACAGACAGACAGACAGACAGACAGACAGACAGACAGACAGACAGACAGACAGACAGACAGACAGACAGACAGACAGACAGACAGACAGACAGACAGACAGACAGACAGACAGACAGACAGACAGACAGACAGACAGACAGACAGACAGACAGACAGACAGACAGACAGACAGACAGACAGACAGACAGACAGACAGACAGACAGACAGACAGACAGACAGACAGACAGACAGACAGACAGACAGACAGACAGACAGACAGACAGACAGACAGACAGACAGACAGACAGACAGACAGACAGACACACAGACAGACAGACAGAGACCAGACAGAGATCAGACAGGCCAGACAGAGAGCCAGACAAAGAGCCAGACAGGCTAGACAGAGACCCAGTCAGGCAAGGCAGAGAACCAGACAGAGACCCCGACAGAGACCCAGACAGGCCAGGCAAAGAGAGAGAGAGACAGACAGACCAGATATACAGACAGACAGACAGACAGACAGACAGACAGACAGACAGACAGACAGACAGACAGACAGACAGACAGACAGACAGACAGACAGACAGACAGACAGACAGACAGACAGACAGACAGACAGACAGACAGACAGACAGACAGACAGACAGACAGACAGACAGACAGACAGACAGACAGACAGACAGACAGACAGACAGACAGACAGACAGACAGACAGACAGACAGACAGACAGACAGACAGACAGACAGACAGACAGACAGACAGACAGACAGACAGACAGACAGACAGACAGACAGACAGACAGACAGACAGACAGACAGACAGACAGACAGACAGACAGACAGACAGACAGACAGACAGACAGACAGACAGACAGACAGACAGACAGACAGACAGACAGACAGACAGACAGACAGACAGACAGACAGACAGACAGACAGACAGACAGACAGACAGACAGACAGACAGACAGACAGACAGACAGACAGACAGACAGACAGACAGACAGACAGACAGACAGACAGACAGACAGACAGACAGACAGACAGACAGACAGACAGACAGACAGACAGACAGACAGACAGACAGACAGACAGACAGACAGACAGACAGACAGACAGACAGACAGACAGACAGACAGACAGACAGACAGACAGACAGACAGACAGACAGACAGACAGACAGACAGACAGACAGACAGACAGACAGACAGACAGACAGACAGACAGACAGACAGACAGACAGACAGACAGACAGACAGACAGACAGACAGACAGACAGACAGACAGACAGACAGACAGACAGACAGACAGACAGACAGACAGACAGACAGACAGACAGACAGACAGACAGACAGACAGACAGACAGACAGACAGACAGACAGACAGACAGACAGACAGACAGACAGACAGACAGACAGACAGACAGACAGACAGACAGACAGACAGACAGACAGACAGACAGACAGACAGACAGACAGACAGACAGACAGACAGACAGACAGACAGACAGACAGACAGACAGACAGACAGACAGACAGACAGACAGACAGACAGACAGACAGACAGACAGACAGACAGACAGACAGACAGACAGACAGACAGACAGACAGACAGACAGACAGACAGACAGACAGACAGACAGACAGACAGACAGACAGACAGACAGACAGACAGACAGACAGACAGACAGACAGACAGACAGACAGACAGACAGACAGACAGACAGACAGACAGACAGACAGACAGACAGACAGACAGACAGACAGACAGACAGACAGACAGACAGACAGACAGACAGACAGACAGACAGACAGACAGACAGACAGACAGACAGACAGACAGACAGACACACAGAGACCAGACATGCCAGACAGAGGGCCAGACAGAGAGCCAGACATGCTAGACAGAGACCCAGCCTGGCCAGGCAGAGAGCCAGACATAGAGCCAGACTGGCCAAACAGAGAGCCAGACAGACAGACAGACAGACAGACAGACAGACAGACAGACAGACAGACAGGCCAGACAGACAGACAGAGACCTAGACAGAGACCCGGACAGAGACCCGGACAGACAGAAAGACAGACAGACAGACAGACAGACAGAAGTTAGGCAAGACAGACAGACAGACAGACAGACATAAAGACATACAGACAGACAGACAGACAGACAGACAGACAGACAGACAGACAGACAGACAGACAGACAGACAGACAGAGACCAGAGAGAGATCAGACAGGCCAGACAGAGGGCCAGACAGAGAGCCAGACAGGCTAGACAGAGACCCAGTAAGGCCAGGCAGAGAACCAGACAGAGACCCCGACAGAGACCCAGACAGGCCAGGCAAAGAGAGAGAGACAGACAGACCAGATACACAGACAGACAGACTGACTGACTGACTGACTGACAAACAGACAGACAGACAGACAGACAGACAGACAGACAGACAGACAGACAGACAGACAGACAGACAGACAGACAGACAGACAGACAGACAGACAGACAGACAGACAGACAGACAGACAGACAGACAGACAGACAGACAGACAGACAGACAGACAGACAGACAGACAGACAGACAGACAGACAGACAGACAGACAGACAGACAGACAGACAGACAGACAGACAGACAGACAGACAGACAGACAGACAGACAGACAGACAGACAGACAGACAGACAGACAGACAGACAGACAGACAGACAGACAGACAGACAGACAGACAGACAGACAGACAGACAGACAGACAGACAGACAGACAGACAGACAGACAGACAGACAGACAGACAGACAGACAGACAGACAGACAGACAGACAGACAGACAGACAGACAGACAGACAGACAGACAGACAGACAGACAGACAGACAGACAGACAGACAGACAGACAGACAGACAGACAGACAGACAGACAGACAGACAGACAGACAGACAGACAGACAGACAGACAGACAGACAGACAGACAGACAGACAGACAGACAGACAGACAGACAGACAGACAGACAGACAGACAGACAGACAGACAGACAGACAGACAGACAGACAGACAGACAGACAGACAGACAGACAGACAGACAGACAGACAGACAGACAGACAGACAGACAGACAGACAGACAGACAGACAGACAGACAGACAGACAGACAGACAGACAGACAGACAGACAGACAGACAGACAGACAGACAGACAGACAGACAGACAGACAGACAGACAGACAGACAGACAGACAGACAGACAGACAGACAGACAGACAGAGACCCAGCCAGGCCAGGCAGAGAGCCAGACAGAGACCCAGACATGCCAGGCAGAGAGCCAGACAGGCCAGGCAGAGAGAGAGACAGACAGACTGGCCAGAAAGACAGTCATACAGACAGACAGGCCAGACAGAGAGCCAGACAGGCCAGACAGAGACCCAGACAGAGACCCAGACAGAGACCCAGAAGGACCAGACAGAGAGCCAGACAGAGACCCAGTCAGCCAGCCAGCCAGCCAGCCAGCCAGCCAGCCAGCCAGACAGGCAGACAGACAGACAGACAGACAGACAGACAGACAGACAGACAGACAGACAGACAGGCCAGACAGACAGGCCAGACAGATAGATAGACAGACAGACAGACAGACAGACAGGCCAGACAGAGACCCAGACAGATACCCAGACAGGCCAGACAGAGACCCAGACAGAGACCCAGATAGACAGACAGACAGAGACCCATACAGAGACCCAGACAGAGACCTGAACCTATATATTGTCCTTTAATTCACCTTATGTACAAACTTATTGTCACATAATACAAGCCCATACATATACATAATGTACACACCTGACCCTAGATATTCTCCTTTAATACAGGCCCATATATATACTTTATGTACAAACCTGACCCTGGATATTGTTTCTTAATTAAAGCCCATACATATTAGGTATGTACAAACCTGACCCTGGATATTATCCCGTAATACAATCCCAAACATATATCTAATGTAGAACCCTGACTATGTTCCCGTAATACACGCACATACATGAATCAGTTTCCAATGATAATATTGCCATAATAAAACTGTTGGCAGTCTCCTTCACATAAATGGCATAACTTTGTTTCAATAAAAATATAACAAAACAAATGCAACGCATTCTGCCTCTTTCACGCCCCGTCAAATGATCTAGACAGTAAATCCTCTTCTACCAACCTGCGCCGCTCAGTACTTTCTGTACTTTGATTTTTCGTTAAAAATAAAGTACTGTAAGTGTATCAACTCGCTGTACGCATGGCTCCGCTTTCAGTCAATATAACTCCGCCTTAGACCGCCCCTACTGTGGATATTGCCTTCTAAGTGACCTGCGGTATTGTCATCGTACGCCTTCCGTCCATGAGCAAGACACTTTATCTGCATTGCTTAGTACTGGTTCTACCCAGGAAGACATCGAAACTGATTCAAATAAGTTCAAAGAGCTTTCGTTACAATCGATGTAAAATAAATAAGTTTACATTTAGTGTGTTTTCCCCCCTCTGTAACAGTGTCTCGTTGGAAAATCTACCAGCCTCTGTGGCGGGGGCTCCTGATTTGGTATTTTGCAAACAGGAGCTTTCCAAACCTTCATTCTAAACCCAGTCACATGCAGCTACTTGCTAGATTTCTGATGATTCTCGGTGTTATGCTGGTTGAGTGAATTACCACAGGGGCCGCTATGGCAACCAGACAGGACTGATGATGAACGACAGGGCTGCCATAATAAAATAATGACAAAGCCTGAGATTTTTAAAAAGTTGGATCTTAACGCCCGCGAACACAAACTTTCAACAACAAAAAAAGTAAGCGCACACTCTTTATTAAATAATATACACTTTTTTTTAAATAATATACCAAAAACGACCAAATTAATGTATTTATTTTTATGTTAATAAACTAAATGAGTTCCTATTAAAATACTAATATAACATTAAAGTCTCACCCACTTGCCTACATTCTTTTTGGTAGGCTATCGATATCTTTTTGAAAAACATGAAATGGAAGACCTGCCTGTGGTTCTATTAAAACAACAGTTACAAGTAGTCTAGTTGATTTTTTTCTTTGTCATTAAAAAAATGAATAAATATTTGTAGTGGTAAATAAATTAAAATTATGTACATGTTACGCACTCAGCTGTGAATAAACGGACTTCTACGAATCAAGGTCAGGTCGACTCGTTAATTATCTCCTATGTTTGGAGTTTGTCCATAGTTGTAGGTCATACTACACCATTCATAGAAGAAAGTGGGACAAATTAAAAAATGCCCATGCCAGACTAGACACAGCAGACTTATTGCCCATGATTACCAGGTGAGCGATCTAAGGCCAACCTATCCCTAGCTGTTTTTGCAATGTTTTAAAAAAACTCCTGATGGGAATTTTATGTCGACAACCCTTGATATAAGAGCCGTTTTAGCAATTAGAGCATCCACAGGCCCTCTTGGGCCTCTTGTTTTTAATAGAATGGCATTTTGTTTTTAAACAAAATTGCACTTCAATGTCATCTCGGCAAACGGCAAACTCGATTGTTTTTAGTTACTAAAATGTTTACAAACTTTCATTTAAGGATAAAATTAATGACCTTTTTATTTTTAAGTCCAGCCCCCATTAGGCGAGACATGTGAATCCACGGATTTCTTGTTTTATTCTTTTATTTATTTATTTTTTGATTTTTTTTCTATTGATTGATTTTTAGCTCTACTGATCAGAGCGTCCGTCTTCCGTCCGTCCGTCTGTCCGTCTGTCTCTCTGTCCATAAACTTTTGTTTGTAGCGACTACTCCTCTGAAACTACTGAATGGATTTTCATGAAACTTTACAGAAATGTTGCCCATGAAGTCTAGTTGATCCTAGCAAAGATTCATTTGATGTAAAATCCAAGATGGCCGCCAAATCTAAAAATAGATTTTTAAAAATACAAGTTTGTAGCGACTACTTCTTGAAAACTCTAAGTGATATTGATATGGGACTTTTTCTAAAATGATCAGCATGACATGATGTTGGTCCTTGTCGAAAATCGTTTTGATTCGACTTTAAACATGGCTGCCAGCGGCCATCTTTGTTTACATAGAGTTATTTTGTAAAAACTTGTAGCGACTACTCCTCTAAATCTACTCGACGGAGTTCCATGAAACTTCACAGGAATGTTGCTCTTGATGTCTAAATGATCCTAGCAACATTTCATGTTGGTCAGAAATTCAAGATGGCCACCACAGCTAAAATAGAATTTCAAAAAACAAGTTTGTAGCGAGTACTTCTTGAAAACTATAAGTGATAACGATATGGGACTTTTTCTAAAATGATCAGTATGGAATGATGTTGGTCCTTGTCGAAAATTACTTTGATGCGACGTTAAACATGGCCGCCAGCGGCCATCTTTGCTTACATAGAGTTCTATAATGAAAACTTTTAGCGACTACTCCTCTGAAACTCCTTGACAGATGTTCATGAAACTTCACGCGAATGTTGCTCTTAATGTCTAATTGATTCTAGCTAAACTTAAGGTAGGTCGAAAATTCAAGAAGGCCGCAACGGCGAAAAATAGATTTTCAAAAAACAAGTTTGTAGCGACTACTTCTTGAAAACTATAAGTGATATTGATATGGGACTTTTTCAAAATGATCAGCATGACATGATGTTGGTCCTTGTCAAAAATCGTTTTGATTCGATGTTAAACATGGCTGTTAGCGGCCATCTTTGTTTACATAGAGTTATATAATGAAAACTTGTAGCGACTACACCTCTGAAACTACTTGACGGATTTTCATGAAACTTTACAGGAATGTTGCACTTGATGTCTAGTTGATCCTAGAAAAAATTCAGGCTGGCCGCAAATTCAAAATGGCCACCACGGCTAAAAATAGATTTAAAATAAATACATTTGTAGTGACTACTTCTTGAAAACTGTAAGTGATATTGATATGGGACTTTTTCTAAAATGATCAGCATGACATGATGTTGATCCTTGTCGAAAATTATTATGATTCGACATTAAACATGGGCGCCAGTGGCCATCTTTGTTTACATAGAGTTTGTATAGTAAAAATTTGTAGCGACTACTCCTCTGAAACTACTTGGCGGATTTTCATGAATCTTCACAGGAATGTTGCTCTTGATGTCTAGTTGATCCTAGCAAAAATTCAGGTCGGCCGAAAATTCAAGATGGCTGCCACGGCTAAAAATATATACAAGTTTGTAGCGCCTACTTCTTGAAAACTATAAGTGATATTGATATGCGTCTTTTTCCTAAAATGATCAGTATGAAATGATGTTGATCCTTGTCGAAAAAATTTTGGATTCGAAGTTAAACATGGCTGCCAGCGGCCATCTTTGTTTACATAGAGTTATATAATGAAAACTTGTAGCGACTACTCCTCTGAAACTACTCGATAGATTTTCATGAAACTTCACGCGAATGTTGCTCTTAATGTCTAATTGATTCTAGCTAAACTTTAGGTCGGCCGAAAATTCAAGTTGGCCGCCACGGCTAAAAATAGATTTTCAAAAAACAAGTTTGTAGCGACTACTTCTTGAAAACTATAAGTGATATTGATATGGGACTTTTTCTAAATGATCAGCATGACATGATGTTGGTCCTTGTCAAAAATCGTTTTGATTCGATGTTAAACATGGCTGTTAGCGGCCATCTGTGTTTACATAGAGTTATATAATGCAAACTTGTAGCGACTACACCTCTGAAACTACTTGACGGATTTTCATGAAACCTTACAGGAATGTTGCTCTTGGTGTCTAATTGATCCTAGCAAAATTTCAGGTCGGCCAAAAATTCAAGATGGCCGCCATGGCTAAAAATAAATTTTCAAAATACAAGTTTGTAGCGACTACTTCTTGAAAACTATAAGTGATATTGATATGGGACTTTTTCTAAAATGATCAGTATGACATGATGTTGATCCTTGTCAAAAAATATTTTGATTTGACATTAAACATGACCGCCAGCCGCCATCTTTGTTTACATAGAGTTATATAATGAAAACTTGTAGCGACTACTCCTATGAAACTACTTGATGGATTTTCATGAAACTTCACAGGAATGTTGACCTAGCTATCAAAAATCTATTAGTAGGGCTTCAAGGTCATTGACCTCTTGTTTTTATTATTTTTTATTTTTTATTTTTCTATATATTTTTTATTATCTCTACTGGCCAAGTTCGAAAACCAGCCAGATTGGACCAGTAACGGCGGAGTTACGGCTCTTGATTTAGTTAATAATGCTATTATTTGCCTCTTTAAAGCCTCAGTCACTCTATTCCGACTATGGCCAGGATTCACCACGATTTATCACAAATAATTTAATCGTGATGAGTCATGGTATGGACCCAGATTCTGGCGGGAAACCAGCCTCATACGGTGAGACTACGAATAACAAAGACAATAAAGGGTTTCCTATGATTTTAAATGGTTTCCCTAAGGTTAAGATAATAATCAATGATGATCCATGGCGGCAACACCAAGGACAGTCCGGGTTTTTGACGGTACACCGTGACGAATTCGTAGAATACCACGGTAATACTACGGATGATGAGGGCGCCGTAACGGTTTATCACGACGTTAGTACGAGTGCGCATGGAAGCGCTTCGGATGCAGACGTTTCTACTACGTTTCGACGACGGTCACGTGACGGT
Source organism: Cyrtodaria siliqua (assembly GCA_037043455.1). Lineage (NCBI taxonomy): Eukaryota > Metazoa > Mollusca > Bivalvia > Adapedonta > Hiatellidae > Cyrtodaria > Cyrtodaria siliqua. Next base: position 24,172 of record JAWPHD010018000.1, read on the forward strand.
ACGATATAAGAATCTGTGCAGATATCGGACCCTATATATACCCAGTCCGCGTGGAAACCGTGGGTGATCTTGGTTGTTTGTAGATCCACCGTTATCAATCGTCATTAAACTGACTGCAGTCTTGATGGAAACGTCGTCATTCGTCTGTAATCGTATGTAATCTTGGATAATCGTCAGTCACCGTACTATGTTCTTGATGGCATCGTCGTAGAACCGTCTCATACCGTGTTGGACCTACGATCAACCACGAATTTCCGTACCATATTCCTCGCCACCCGTAGAGCAATCCTTCTGCATCCGTAACTCATCTTGAGTATTCGTACTGGATCACGAATGCATGTACGGTGGCAGTACGATTATGCAGGATTGCGTTAGGGTTGCACTACAGGTTGACCGCACCGTGGTTGTGCCTCGATTGTTTTGAACAGTTGCGGGACCACCAATATTCTCCAGGGATCATGACGGATCATGACTGAGCCTTCTACGACTTACCAGGATTCACGAGGATGCGCCAAGATTTGTGAAATCGTGGTGAATCCTCGTCAGAATCGGGATAGGTTGACTGAGGCTTGATACGATAGTTACTCGCTTCATTGATGTTATAAGAGCCATATTAGCAAGTAGAGCGTCCACAGGCCCTCTTGGGCCTCTTGATTTTTAGCTCTACTGATCAGAAATCAGCAGAGCTTATGCCGTGGTGCGGCGTCCGTCGCCCGTCTGTCCGTAAACTTTTTATTGTAGCGACTACTCCTCTGAAACTACTGAATGGATTTTCATGAAACTTTACAGAAATGTTAAACATGAAGTCTAGTTGATCCTAGCAAAAATTCATGTTGATGTGAAATCCAAGATGGCCACCAAATCTAAAAATAGATTTTTAAAATACAAGATTGTAGCGACTACTTCTTGAAAACTCTAAATGATATTGATATGGGACTTTTTCTAAAATGATCAGCATGACATGATGTTGGTCCTTGTCGAAACTCGTTTTGATTCGATGTTAAACATGACTGCCAGCGGCCATCTTTGTTTACATAGAATTATTTAGTGAAAACTTGAAGCGACTACTCCTCTGAAACTACGCTACGGATTTCCATGAAACTTTACAGTAATGTTGCTCTTGATGTCTAAATGACCTTAGCAAATTTCAGGTTGGTCGGAAATTCAAGATGGCCACCACAGCTAAAAATAGATTTTCAAAAAACAAGTTTGTAGCGAGTACTTCTTGAAAACTATAAGTGATATTGATATGGGACTTTTTCTAAAATGATCAGTATGGAATGATGTTGATTCTTGTCGAAAATTATTTTGATTCGACGTTAAACATGGCCACCAGCGGCCATCTTTGTTTACATAGAGTAACATAATGAAAATTTATAGCGACTACTCCTCTGAAACTACTTGACGGATGTTCATGAAACTTCACACGAATGTTGCTCTTGATGTCTAATTGATCCTAGCAAAACTTCAGGTCGGCCGGAAATTCAAGATGGCCACCACGGCGAAAAATAGATTTTCAAAAAGCAAGTTTGTAGCGACTACTTTTTGAAAACTATAAGTGATATTGATATGGGACTTTTTCTAAAAATTATAAGCATGACATGATGTTGGTCCTTGTCGAAAATCGTTTTGATTCGATGTTAAACATGGCTGTCAGCGGCCATCTTTGTTTACGTAAAGTTATCTAGTAAAAACGTGTAGCGACTACTCCTCTGTAAGTACTCGACCGATTTTCATGAAACTTCACAGGAATGTTGCTCTTAATGTCTAATTGACCATTTAAAATTTCAGGTCGGCCGGAAATTTAAGATGCCCGCCATGGCTAAAAATAAATTTTCATGCATTTTTTATCCGATCTTTACCAAACTTTACCAGATTGTTAATGTCAATGATAGCTCAGACAAGTTCGAAAACAGCGGAGTTATGGCCCTTGATTTCGTTAAATATGCTATATTTTGCCTTGTTAAGGCGATAGGCCCTTCATTTTTAGCTCGACTATTCGAAGAATAAGAGAGCTTATGTAATCACCCCGGCGTCCCACATCATGGTTTGCGTGTAAGCTGTGTTAACAAGTCTATATCTCTTACATTTCTTATCCTAGCACAACCAGATTTGTTCATGGGCTTCCTCATATCATTATCTTAAGGGCTGCATAAGCAATTTTGGTTCCTGTTACCCATGGAACCCAAATTATGATAGCCCATAAAATGTGCCCCATTTCACATCAAATTTTGCGTGTAAGCTGTGTTTACAAGTCTATATCTCTTACAATTCTTACCCTAGCACAACTAAATTTGGCCACTAGCTTCCTTATAGCATTATCATAAGGGCTGCTTAAGTAATTTTGGTTCCTGTAACCCCTGGGCTCCCATGGAACCCAAATTCTGTCTGTTTCACATCAAATTTTGCGTGTAAGCTGTGTTTACAGGTCTATATCTCTTACATTTCTTGTCCTAGCTGAACTAAATTTTGGAATTGGTTTCCTTATAGTATGTTGTAAAGGGTTGGATAAGTAATTTTGTCTTTTGCAAATTCTGTGCTCCCATGGAACCCAAATTGTGATGGCTCATAAAATGTGAAATAAAGGCAGATTTAGGTTTGCATGTAAGCATGTATATATCTATAATTTTGGTTTGGGATTTGTTATAGCATTATGCATCATATTACTTCACCTATACTGGGGCATGGGCTTCCTTCTCCTCACACCCTACCCCCGCACTTGTTTTAGTCAATTCTTACACATATATGTTGCAACCCTCCCCCCGCCCCCCCCCCCCCCAACCCCGCGACCCAAGACTTGAAACTTTTTTATTTTTTTACCATATTTCTTTGTTGTTTTAGTCAATTTTTACATATATATGTTGCCCCCTCCCCCCCCCCCCCTCCACCCACTCCCGCCTCACACAACCGCTCCACCACCCCCCTCACCCCCACTTCAAACTGTTTTGTTTTTTTACATATTTCTGTGTTGCGTTTGTCAATTCTTACACTATCCAGCAGGCTTGCCGAACGTCGGTGGTTCTACCAGGTGCCTGTCCGTGCACGAAAATTGCCCGGAGGGGAACTTGGGGTCTTCCTCCACCAATGGAAGCTGGAAAGTCGCCATATGACCTTAGCTGTTAATTCAATATTCCTGCTTCAAATCCCATTCTTGTTGGCTATAAGTTTATGAAAATAATCGGAAGCGGCAAATTTATTGTTGTTACCTGTACGACACCAAGGTAAAATTTAAATGTTCGCTTCGCTTATTTACCGAATTGTTGGATTTTCGTCGACTTATATTTTTATGTAATAGATAGAGTCTGGTCTCGGCGAGTTGGCTTATTTAAACACCGAGATAGGCTGAGACATACACTATCTTTTGTGTAGCACTGTAACACTGTGACGACATAGTGACCGTACTCTAAATTCCAATATCCGGTAGTTATAGCACGGTATAGCCACGCCCCAAAGAAAATGTCACCGACCATGCTACAATATTCGTTGTAGCCTGGTATATGTATTTTATCATGGCTTCTGGGAGCGTAATAAAGCCATGGTTTATTTCTCGTAATACACTAGTGTATTACAGATGCAAATGAGGACCGAATCACTGTGTTTGTGTACTGTAAAACATTTAATCCCACATGTTTGCATGGTATATCATACGATACGTTCAGACACTTTAAATATTTATCATTATTTGAAAGCTTACTTTATTATACGCATGTTAGTAACGTTAATTTTGGTTAAAGGTGTCGCATTTTTTGTCGGGCGAACACACTACAGTCTCGTAACGTAGCAGACGTCATGAAAACAACAACACGACGTCATGATTTCTCTTACAAATTGCCGCCTTATTTAAGGTAAATTGATAACATTAAAGTGAAACTATCACGCCGTAGATGTGTTATGTGATAAACAGAATCTTACATTCGTGACTTTGTATTATTGACTTTATAAACTTTAATAATATTACTTCTTATAAGAACATATAATGAAACCCGTCTTTAATACTAATATGTTTGAGTCTAAAAACAAATCACCGAAACTACGGTATTGGCTCAATTTCCCTCTACGGAAAACAATATATCACCTAAGTTAAGTCAATACTGACATTATTTAGTATCAAGGCTATACATTTTTGTTGGACGTGACTATGGTTTTATGGAGAGCCGTTTTCACATTTAACCACTATTTAGCGATATCGTTAATTCAATTACCGATATCAAAAATTCAATTACCGATATCAAAAGTTCGATGACTGATACTAAAACTTAATTAGCGATATCAAAAAGTATCTTTGATATAAAAAAAATAAATTAACGATATGGCTTTTTTAATTACAGATGTCGCTAATTCTATTTTCAATATCGCTAATTTAATTATCGATATCGCAAATTCAATTTCAGATATCAACACTTATTTTAAAATAAACAATTGCATTAGCGCTATCATATCTATAACTGATTTAGCGATATGCAAATTTGAACGAATTTGCAATATCAGTAATTCAATTTAGGATATCAAACATTGATTTCTTGATATCGCTAATTCAACCCCCTTATTATAGGTGGTGGTGTCATATAAGTAAAATGCCAAATTATGAGATTCGATAATTCAAGGGCCATGAATCTGGTTGGTTGAAGAACTTCTCTAAGATCGTATGCATACTTTGTACGTTTGGTTAAAATCGGATAAAAATAATAAGGCGTTAGAACAAGGCAAAACTATGCACTTTTGCTAATTCAAGGGCATAAATAGGTCTATAAAAGGGTAATGCTATTGAATAAACCATAGCGTCAATTATTTCATTTGTTATTTAACTGGAAAACTAACACAATTTCTTTAATAAAGGCGCACTAGTTGTAATGACTTTATTGTACCACTCTTCCCCTTTTTACTAAATGACGTTCCAAAACAATCTTTCTTTAAACACACTATATATATACGTTTGAATCCAGAACTAAAAAGCTAGTTTTTTTGTATCGCTTGAATAACAGTGTATATAAATATAACTAATAAGAAAATGCTGTCTGTAAAATCAAGTATAATTCAACAAGGAAAACAAACAGCGCACTTAACACTTATACGACTTAAAGTGAATGGAAAGACAATATTAAACCACTTATAATGAACTGGTTATAGATGATTCATGTATGCATCATTTGCAATCTATATACCAAATTTAGTTATTTTTACCGTTTTAAACCAATGGAATTTGGGAACATTTCAAGATCAATTCACCTCTTACATGATACTTTCCAATCAGTTAACTTTCTCCCGTGATACTATAGTATGTCTTCATATTTACAAGGGGCGTCCGTGGCCGAGTGGTTAACGTCTCTGACTTGAAATCACTTGTCCCTCACCGCTTAGGGTTCGATCCCTCATGGGCCTAGGAATCTCTATGTGAGGAAGCTATCCAGCTGGCTTGCGGAACGTCGGTGGTTTTACCCAGGTGCCCGCTCGTGCACGAAAATTGCCCGGAGGGGCACCTGGGGTCTACCTCCACCAATGGAAGCTGGAAAGTCGCCATATGACCTTAGCTGTTGGTGCGACTATAAAATCCAATTCAATTCAATTCAGATTTACAAACCGTTTATTGATAAAAACTGTAACATGTGCAGAGATACAAGTGGACTGAGAAGAAGCAGAACGAGAAGCAAATATCGTTAATCAATTGTGATTTAACGTGAACATTATTTAAACATTTTAAGCTTTTTTTGATTTGTGAGGTATATGTATAATGGGATAAAAGAACGAACATGTAAACAATAATGGACGTTTAAAGTAAAGAGACTGACAAATTATATACATACAAATAATGAAAAAAACCATGTCATCCCTTCTAACAGGAGACAATTTTACAAGATATGTTGGGTGATGCATTGATTTAATGCATTACGTGTTCCGAGTATTAAAGTGCATACCCCATCCAACCACTTCTCCAAGAAGAGAAAACGGGGTAGGCTGGGCTATGAAATAAAACCTTAATTTTGGCTTTAAAAGTTTGGATATTATAATTTTAAACAAGTTATAGCATTTTTTCAGTAAAAAAGCTTAGAATGTTTATACGTATAAAAGTCGAACATCAACAGCCTTTTTTGCCACTGACCGTGCCAAGCCGGGAGCCCTATTGGCAACCCTATTTGTGTTTGTGACGTCATTTGACTTTATTCCTTATCGTTAACATTGCCATTCATGTTTGTCGTTTTGCGTGTTTTTGGGTTTACTGTGTTCTGTAAAAGCTGCATTTGATGTTCGACTTTTATACTTATTTGTATAAACATTCTAAGCTTTTTTTATTTGTGAGGTATATGTATAATCGGATAAAAGCACGAACATGTAAACAATACTATTTTATATCTATATTTAAGTCGAAGGAATATATGGCAGTAATGGGTTACTGGTGTATTATATACCTGTTGCAATGCTCGTTTTTTTTAGTAATCACGTTATCTTCAGAATGTTCGTGGATAATATACAAAAAAATGACAATTTAGAAAATATAATTAATATGATAAAAAAGAAGAAATGTGCGGATTTGTTTTTTGTATTTAATAGCATACTAAGCTTTTCAAAGATACTGGGCGTTTCATTTTATATTTGCTTTTATAAGTCAATACATTGTAGACCAATATAACAGCCTCACTTGATCCTTTGTTTTTGCCCAGACAGTTTTTTTTCGTATTGTCCGATTGTTTTTTATTTCAATGCCTGTGGTTTTATTAGTGTTTTTTTGTGATACAAAGTGTAAAAGTGTATAAAATATATGTTCAAATAAAAAACTCCCGTATAGAGCATTAACCGAGAGTTCTCGATCTCGATTAGTATCCCGGTATTTTACTTCCTTTTTCCGACATATTAGTATGATTAGTAATCATAATGTATGTCATAAAATGATACTTGCTAGTCCTACAGAGCAGAACATAAGTAAAACACATGAACAAATATTAATATGTACATGAATTATTTCTTACTTGTTCCCGGTTTTCTACTTGTGATTCAGATTCCATATACAGGTAAGTACATTATATACTATACACGATTTCACTAATACTTCTCGTATGCACACGCATCACGTATGCACACGCATATATTTGCTACAAGCAAATTTGCAGATCTTTTTTCTTTAACAAGTATCGTATTGTAAGAACATGTATATTGACGAAGTTGTTTTTGATTAAAATGCTAGCGTTCACATCAAAATAACACGCCTTTCATTTATACATGGATTGAATGGGAACTTTAAATGAATGTTTTGAATCAATAAAGATGCCATTACGTGGTCCCGCCTTAATTACATTAAGCGAAGGGAAAGCTTATTAGCAGGATATTATGCCGGATATTTCGACAATAAAACACGACTAAAAACATGTTTTACTGAAAAAATGCTATAACTTGTTTAAAATTACAATATGCAAACTTTTAAAGCCAAAATTAGGGTTTTATTTCATAGCCCAGCCAACCCCGTTTTCTCTTCTTCGAGAAGGGGTTGGATGGGGTATGCAATTTAATACTCGGAACACGTAATGCATTAAATCAATGCATCACCCAACATATCTTGTAAAATTGTCTCCTGTTAGAAGGGATGACATGGTTTTTTTCATTAGTTTTATGTATATCATTTGTCAGTTAGCTGTCTCTTTACTTTAAACGTCCATTATTGATTACATGTTCGTTCTTTTATCCCATTATACATATACCCCACAAATCAAAAAAAGCTTAAAATATCTAAATAATGTTCACGTTAAATCACAATGGATTAACGATATTTGCTTCTCGTTCTGCTTCTTCTCAGTCGACTTGTATCTCTGCACATGTTACAGGTTTTATCAATAAACGGTTTGTAAATATGAAGACTTACTATAGTATCACGGGAGAAAGTTAACTGATTGGAAAGTAGCATGTTAGAGGTGAATTGATCTTGAAATGTTCCTAAATTCCGTTGGTTTAAAACGGTAAAAGTTACTAAATTTGGTATATAGATTGCAAATGATGCATACATGAATAATCTATAAACAGTTCATTATAAGTGGTTTAATATTGTCTTTCTATTCACTTTAAGTCGTATAAGTGTTAAGTGCGCTGTTTGTTTTCCTTGTTGAATTATACTTGATTTTACAGACAGCGTTTTCTTATTAGTTATATTTATATACACTGTTATTCAAGCGATACAATAAAAGCTAGCTTTTTAGTTCTGGATTCAAACGTATATATATAGTGTGTTTAAAGAAAGATTGTTTTGGAACGTCATTTAGTAAAAAGGGGAAGAGTGGTACAATAAAGTCATTACAACTAGTGCGCCTTTATTAAAGTAATTGTGTTAGTTTTCCAGTTAAATAACAAATCAAATAATTGACACTATGGTTTATACAACAGCATTACCCTTTTATACACCTATGTATGCCCTTGAATTAGCAAAAGTGCATAGTTTTGCCTTGTTCTAACGCCTTATTATTTTTATCCGATTTTAACCAAACGTACAAAGTATGCATACGATCTTAGACAAGTTCTTCAACCAACCAGATTCATGGCCCTTGAATTATCGAATCTCATAATTTGGCATTTTATTTATATGACCCCACCACCTATAATAAGGAGGGTGAATTAGCGATATCAAGAAATCAATGTTTGATATCCTAAATTGAATTACTGATATTGCAAATTCGTTCAAATTTGCATATCGCTAAATCAGTTATAGATATGATAGCGCTAATGCAATTGTTTATTTTAAAATAAGTGTTGATATCTGAAATTGAATTTGCGATATCGATAATTAAATTAGCGATGTTGAAAATAGAATTAGCGACATCTGTAATTAAAATAGCCATATCGTTAATTCATTTTTTTTATATCAAAGATAATTTTTGATATCGCTAATTAAGTTTTAGTATCAGTCATCGAACTTTTGATATCGGTAATTGAATTTTTGATATCGGTAATTGAATTAGCGATATCGCTAAATAGTGGTTAAATGTGAAAAAGGCTCTCCATAAAACCATAGTCACGTCCAACAAAAATGTATCGCATTGATACTAAATAATGTCAGTATTGACTTACTTAGGTGATATATTGTTTTCCTAACATGGAAATTGAGCTAATACCGTAGTTTCGGTGATTTGTTTTTAGACTCAAACATATTAGTATTAAAGACGGGTTTCATTATATGTTCTTATAAGAAGTAATATTATTAAAGTTTATAAAGTCAATAATACAAAGTCACGAATGTAAGATTCTGTTTATCACATAACACACCTACGACGTGATAGTTTCACTTTAATGTTATACATTTACCTTAAATAAGGCGGCAATTTGTAAGAGAAATCATGACGTCGTGTTGTTGTTTTCATGACGTCTGCTACGTTACGAGACTGTAGTGCGTTCGCCCGACAAATAATGCGACACCTTTAACCAAAATTAACGTAACTAACATGCATATAATAAAGTCAGCTTTCAAATAATGATAAATATTTATATGTGTAAGAACGGAATATATGTGTAAGAACGGAATATATATGTGTAAGAAGTGAATATATATGTGTAAGAAGTGAATATATATGTGAAAGAACGGAATATATATATGTGAAAGAACGGAATATATATGTGTAAGAACTGAATATATATGTGTAAGAACTGAATATATATTTGTAAGAACTGAATATATATGAGTAAGAACTGAATATATATGCGAAAGAACGGAATATATATGTGTAAGAACGGAATATATATGCGTAAGAACGGAATATGTACGTGTAAGAACGAAATATATGTGTAAGAACGGAATATATATGTGTATATATGTGTAAGAAGGGAATATATATGTGTAAGAATTGAATATATATGTGTAAGAAGGAATATATATCTGTAAGAACTGAATATATATGTGTAAGAACGGAATATATATGTGTAAGAACGGTATATGTACGTGTAAGAACGGAATATATATGTGTAAGAACTGAACATATATGTGTAAGAAATGAATATATATGCGTAAGAAATGAATATTTATGCGTAAGAGCTGAATATATATGCGTAATAACTGAATATATATCTGTAAGAACTGAATATATATGTGTAAGAACGGAATATATATGTGTAAGAAGTGAATATTTATGTGTAAGAACAGAATATATATGTGTAAGAACGGAATATATATGTGTAAGAACGGAATAAATATGTGTAAGAACGGAATATATATGTGTAAGAACTCAATATATATGTGTAGGAACTGAATATATATGCGTAAGAACTTAATACATATGCGTAAAACTGAATATATATGCATAATAACTGAACATATATGTATAAGAATTGAATATATATGCGTAAGAACTGAATATATATGCGTAAGAACGGAATATATATGTGTAAGAACTGAATATATATGCGTAAGAACTGAATATATATTCGTAAAACTGAATATATATGCGTAAGAACTGAACATATATGTGTAAGAAATGATATATATGCGTAAGAACTGAATATATATGCGTAAGAACGGAATATATATGTGTAAGAACTGAATGTATATGTGTAAGAACGGAATATATATGTGTAAGAAAGGAATATATATGTGTAAGAACGGAATATATATGTGTAAGTACTGAATATATATGTGTAAGAACTGAATATATATGTGTAAGAACTGAATATATATTTGTAAGAACTGAATATATATGTGTAAGAACTGAATATATATGCGTAAGAACGGAATATATATGTGTAAGAACGGAATATATTTGTGTAAGAAACGGAATATAAATGGTAGAACGGAATATATATGTGTATATATGTGTAAGAACTGAATATATGTGTAAGTAACTGAGTATATTGGATTATGTGTAAGGGAAATATATATTAGTAGAACTGATTATATGTGTAAGAACGGAATATATATGTGTAAGAACGGGAATATGTACGTGTAAGAAACGGAATATATATGTGTAAGAAAACTGAACATATATATGCGTAAGAAGTGAATACATATGCGTAAAACTGAATATATATGCATAATAACTGAACATATATGTGTAAGAAATGAATATATATGCGTAAAAACTGAATATATATGCGTAAGAAATGAATATATATCCGTAAGAACTGAATATATATGTGTAAGAAAGGAATATATATGTGTAAGAAGTGAATATATATGTGTAAGAACTGAAGATATATGTGTAAGAACGGAATATATATGTGTAAGAACGGAATATATACGTGTAAGAACGGAATATATATGTGTTAGAACGGAATATATACGTGTAAGAACGGAATATATTTGTGTAAGAACTGAATATATATGTGTAAGAACTGAATATATATGTATAAGAACTGAATATATATTTGTAAGAACTGAATATATATGTGTAAGAACTGAATATATATGAGTTAGAACTGAATATATGCTTAAGAACGGAATCTATATGTGTAAGAACGGAATATATATGTGTAAGAACGGAATATGTACGTGTAAGAACGGAATATGTATGTGTAAGAACGGTATATATATGTGTATATATGTGTAAGAACGGAATATATGTGTAAGAACTGAATATATATGTGTAAGAAGTGAATATATATGAGTTAGAACTGAATATATATCCGTAAGAACGGAATATATATGAGTAACAACGGAATATATATGTGTTAGAACGGAATATATACGTGTAAGAACGGAATATGTATGTGTAAGAACGGAATATATATGTGTATATATGTGTAAGAACGGAATATATGTGTAAGAACGGAATATATATGTGTAAGAAGTGAATATATATGTGTAAGAAGTGAATATATATGTGAAAGAACAGAATATATATATGTGAAAGAACGGAATATATATGTGTAAGAACTGAATATATATGTGTAAGAACTGAATATATATTTGTAAGAACTGAATATATATGTGTAAGAACTGAATATATATGAGTAAAAACTGAATATATATGCGAAAGAACGGAATATATATGTGTAAGAACGGAATATATATGCGTGAGAACGGAATATGTACGTGTAAGAACGAAAATATATGTGTAAGAACGGAATATATATGTGTATATATGTGTAAGAAGGGAATATATATGTGTAAGAATTGATATTATATGTGTAAGAAGGGAATATATATCTGTAAGAACTGAATATATATGTGTAAGAACGGAATATATATGTTGTAAGAACGGTATATGTACGTGTAAGAACGGAATATATATGTGTAAGAACTGAACATATATGTGTAAGAAAATGAATGTATATGCGTAAGAAATGAATATTTATGCGTAAGAGCTGAATATATATTGCGTAATAACTGAATATATATCTGTAAGAACTGAATATATATGTGTAAGAACGGAATATATATGTGTAAGAAGTGAATATATATGTGTAAGAACAGAATATATATGTGTAAGAACGGAATATATATGTGTAAGAAACAGAATAAATATGTGTAAGAACGGAATATATATGTGTAAGAACTCCAATATATATTGTGTAGGAACTGAATATATATGCGTAAGAACTTAATACATATGCGTAAAAACTGAATATATATGCATAATAACTGAACATATATGTATAAGAATTGAATATATATACGTAAGAACTGAATATATATGCGTAAGAACGGAATATATATGTGTAAGAACTGAATATATATGCGTAAAAAAACTGAATATATATTCGTAAAAACTGAATATATATGCGTAAGAAACTGAACATTATATGTGTAAGAAAAAGATATATATGCGTAAGAACTGAATATATATGCGTAAGAACGGAAATTATATGTGTAAGAACGGAATATATATGCGTAAAAAACTGAATATATATGTTGTAAGAACTGAATATATATGTGTAAGAACGGAATATATATGTGTAAGAAAGGAATATATATGTGTAAGAACGGAATATATATGTGCCAAGAACGGAATATATATGTGTAAGTACTGAATATATATGTGTAAGAAACTGAATATATATGTGTGAGAACTGAATATATATTTGTAAGAAACTGAAATTTTATGTGTAAGAAACTGAATATATATGCGTAAGAAACGGAATATATATGTGTAAGAACGGAATATATTTGTGTAAGAACGGAATATAAATGTGTAAGAACGGAATTATATATGTGTAATATATATGTGTAAGAACTGAATATATATGTGTAAGAACTGAATATATATGTGTAAGAAGGAATATATATGTGTAAGAACTGAATATATATGTGTAAGAACGGAATATATATGTGTAAGAAACGGAATATATATGTGTAAGAACGGAATATGTACGTGTAAGAAACGGAATATTATGTGTAGAACTGAACATATATGTTAAGAAATGAATATATATGCGTAACAACTGAATATGTATGCGAAGAACTGAATATATGCGTAAGAAATGAATATATATTCTGTAAGAACTGAATTATATATGTGTAAGAACGGAATATAATATGTGTAAGAAGTGAATATATATGTGTAAGAAACTGAATATATATGTGTAAGAACGGAATATATATGTGTAAGAACGGAATATATACGTGTAAGAACGGAATATATATTTGTAAGAACGGAATATATACGTGTAAGAAACGGAATATATTTGTGAAAGAACTGAATATATATGTGTAAGAACTGAATATATATGTGTAAGAAACTGAATATATATTTGTAAGAACTGATATATATGTGTAAGAACTGAATATATATGATTTAGAACTGAATATATGCTTAAGACGGAAATCTATATGTGTAAGAACGGAATATATATGTGTAAGAACGGAATAATGTTACGTGTAAGAAACGGAATATGTATGTGTAAGAACGGTATATTATATGTGTTATATATGTGTAAGAACGGAATATATGTGTAAGAAACTGAATATATATGTGTAAGAAGTGAATATATATGGAGTTAGAAACTGAAATATATATCCGTAAGAACGGAATATATATGAGTAACAAACGGAATATATATGTGTAAGAAACGGAATATGTACGTGTAAGAACGGAATATGTATGTGTAAGAACGGAATATATATGTTGTATATATGTGTAAGAACGGAATATATGTGTAAGAACGGAATATATATGTGTAAGAAGTGAATATTTATGTGTAAGAAGTGAATATATATGTGAAAGAACGGAATATATATATGTGAAAGAACGGAATATATATGTGTAAGAACTGAATATATATGTGTAAAGAACTGAATATATATGAGTAAGAACTGAATATATATGCGAAAGAACGGAATATATATGTGTAAGAACGGAATATATATGCGTAAGAACGGAATATGTACGTGTAAGAACGAAATATATGTGTAAGAACGGAATATATATGTGTATATATTGTGTTTGAAAGGGAATATATATGTGTAAGAATTGAATATATATGTGAAAGAAGGGAATATATATCTGTAAGAACTGAATATATATGTGTAAGAAACGGAAATATATATGTTTAAGAACGGTATATGTACGTGTAAGAACGGAATATATATGTGTAAGAACTGAAACATATATGTGTAAGAAAATGAATATATATGCGTAAGAAATGAATATTTATGCGTAAGAGCTGAATATATATGCGTAATAACTGAATATATATCTGTAAGAACTGAATCATATATGTGTAAGAACGGAATATATATGTGTAAGAAGTGAATATATATGTGTAAGAAACAGAATATATATGTGTAAGAACGGAATATATATGTGTAAGAACAGAATAAAATATGTGTAAGAAACGAAATATATATGTGTAAGAACTGAATATATATGTGTAAGAAACTGAATATATATGCGTAAGAACTTAATACATATGCGTTAAAAGAAACTGAAATTAGAAAAATGACCATATTATAAGAATTGAATATATCTGGTAAGAAACTGAATATGTATTGCGTAAGAAACTGAATATATATGTGTAAGAACTGAATATTATGCGTAAGAACTGAATATATATTCGTAAAAACTGAATATATATGCGTAAAACTGAATTACAGATATGTGTAAGAACTGAATATATGTGTAAGAAATGAATATATATGCGTAAGAACGGAATATATATGCGTAAGAACGGAATATATGGTAGACGGAATATATATGCGTAAGAACTGAATATATATGTGTAAGAACTGAATATATATGTGTTTAGAACGGAATATATATGTGTAAGAAACGGAATATATATGTGTAAGAAAGAATATATATGTGCAAGAACGGAATATATATGTGTAAGTACTGAATATATATGTGTAAGAACTGAATATATATGTGTAAGAACTGAATATATATTTGTAAGAACTGAATATATATGTGTAAGAACTGAATATATATGCCTATGAACTGAATATATATGCGTAAGAACGGAATATATATGTGTAAGAACGGAATATATTTGTGTAAGAACGGAACATATATGTGTAAGAACGGAATATATATGTGTATATATGTGTAAGAACTGAATATATATGTGTAAGAAACTGAATATATATGTGTAAGAAGGGAATATATATGTGTAAGAACTGAATATATATGTGTAGAACGGAATATATATGTGTAAGAACGAAATATATATGTGTATGAACGGAATATGTTACGGTGTTAAGAACGGAATATATATGTGTAAGAACTAAACATATATGTGTAAGAAATGAAATATTATGCGTAAGAACTGAATATGTATGCGTAAGAACTGAATATGTATGCGTAAGAACTGAATATATATCTGTAAGTACTGAATATATATGTGTAAGAACGGAAATATAATGTGTAAGAAGTGAAATATATATGTATAAGAACTGAATATATTGAGTTAGAAACTGAAATATATGCTTAAGAACGGAATATATATGTGTAGAACGGAAATATATATGTGTAAGAACGGAATATGTACTTGTAAGAACGGAATATGTATGTGTAAGAAACGGTAATATATATGTTTTATGTATGTGTAAGAACGGAATATATGTGTAAGAACTGAATATTATATGTGTAAGAAGTGAATATATATGAGTTAGAACTGAATATATATGCGTAAGAACGGAATATATATGAGTAACAACGGAATATATATGTGTAAGAACGGAATATGTACGTGTAAGAACGGAATATGTATGTGTAAGAACGGAATATTATGTGTATATATGTGTAAGAACGGAATATATGTGTAAGAACGGAATATATATGTGTAAGTAGTGAATATATATGTGTAAGAACTGAATATGTATGTGTAGAATGGAATATATATGTTGTAAGAACTGAATATATATGTGTAAGAACGGAATATATATGTGTAAGAAGTGAATATATATGTATAAGAAACTGAATATATATGAGTTAGAACTGAATATATGCTTAAGAAAACGGAATATATTATGTGTAAGAAACGGTATATATATTGTGTAAGAAACGGAAATATGTACGTGTACACGGAATATGTATGTTAAGAACTGAATATATATGTGTATATATGTGTAAGAACGGAATATATGTGTAAGAACTGAATTATATATGTGTAAGAAGTGAATATATATGAGGTAGAACTGAATAGATATGCGTAAGAACGGAAATATATATGAGTAACAACGAATATATATGTGTAAGAACGAATATGTACGTAAGAACGGAATTATGTGTAGACGATAAAAATTATGTTAAGAAAGAATATTTTGTGAATATTATGTGTAAGAACGGAATATATGTGTATATATGTGTAAGAACGGAATATGTACGTGTAAGAACGGAATATATATGTTTAAGAACTGAAACATATATGTGTAAGATATGAATATATATGCGTAAGAAATGAATATTTATGCGTAAGAAACTGAATATATATGCGTAATAACTGAATATATATCTGTAAGAACTGAATATATATGTGTAAGAAACGGAATATATATGTGTAAGAAGTGAATATATATGTGTAAGAACTGAATATATATGTGTAAGAACGGAATATATATGTGTAAGAACAGAATAAATATGTGTAAGAACGGAATATATATGCGTAAGAACTGAATACATATGCGTAAAACTGAATGTATATGCATAATAACTGAACATATATGTATAAGAATTGAAATATATATGCGTAAGAACTGAATATATATGCGTAAGAACGGAATATATATGCGTAAGAACTGAAGATATATCTGTAAGTACTGAATATATATGTGTAAGAACGGAATATATA
Source organism: Cyrtodaria siliqua (assembly GCA_037043455.1). NCBI lineage: Eukaryota > Metazoa > Mollusca > Bivalvia > Adapedonta > Hiatellidae > Cyrtodaria > Cyrtodaria siliqua. The sequence continues at coordinate 41,362 of JAWPHD010018000.1, forward strand.
TGTGTAAGAAGTGAATATATATGTGTAAGAACTGAAATATATATGTGTAAGAACAGAATATATATGTGTAAGAACTGAATATATATGTGTAAGAACTGAATATATATGCGTACGAACGGAATATATATTTCGTAAAACTGAATATATATGTGTAAGAACTGAGCATATATGTGTAAGAAATGAATTATATATGCGTAAGAAACTGAATATATATGCGTAAGAAACGGAATATATATGTGTAAGAACGGAATATATATGCGTAAGAACTGAATATATATGTGTAAGACTGAATATATATGTGTAAGAACGGAATATATATGTGTAAGAACGGAATATATATGTGTAAGTACGGAATATATATGTGCAAGAAACGGAATATATATGTGTAAGTACTGAATATATATGTGTAAGAACTGAATATATATGTGTAAGAACTGAATATATATTTTGTAAGAACTGAATATATTATGTGTAAGAACTGAATATATATGCGTAATAACTGAATATATATGCGTAAGAACGGAATATATATGTGTAAGAACGGAATATATATGTGTAAGA
>JAWPHD010018001.1:0-41921 GCA_037043455.1 Cyrtodaria siliqua
ATAGAATTTTTTATTTCCCTGTTTTTTATGAAGACTAACATATTACTAGTTAGTTTCTGGAAAAATAATGATGGGTCGGTGATTTAACTTTTTCGCAAAATTAATCTTTAGTAAGACACTCTCACAGTGCGGTTTTAAATTCTGAATCAGCTGCAAATTGTGTATGGCAACTTACATGTGTGTAGTGTGGTTTGCAGAACAGGTATCGATTTTCCGTCTTTTTTAATGTAATAGATCATACTTTAGGACGAAAAATTAAGGGTTGGGGTATTTTTATCACCATCTGAAAAATTAGTACATCCCTTGTCATTACCCCACCCAGTTTACTATAAATTGCATTTTTAAATGTGTGATCCATACATTTTTCATGATAAAGGAACAGATAACTTTTTGAGATATTTTGTCTACAATATAAACAAGACCTGAGTATCAGAATGAAAAAATAAAAATTGGGGGTCGGTGTGCATATAAGAAAGATATTCAATAAAAACTGAGAATTTTTTTTGCTTTTTTAGATTTCGACGAGCTCTGACATATAACGGCATAGGTCTGTAACAAATAATAGGAAAATACTTTTTATTCCTGTCTATGTATATGCTAACACATGTCTTTGTAATAAAGTTTAAATTAAGTGAATATCTTAAATGGTTTTTGAGAAATACCATCTTTTGTACCCCTACCCCCCATTTTGGCTTATGTTAAAAATTGTCAATTTTGGGCACAACATGTGAGGTCAAAAAAAAATCTAATTTTGTTTTATTTTTTTTGCACTAAAATATCCCTATTGGGCATAAGTTTGTTACTGTATAATTATTTTTTCCAGTTTTATTATAATTTTTGAAATATAACAAATGTAAATTTCCGGAAGTGCAAAAATCCAAAACCTCAGCAGAGGGCACCCTTAACTTGTGGAAAACCAGAAATGTATCCTTTAAAGGTAAATCTACTGTACTTATCTCTGTCGCTGTTTGCTAGATAGTATACTATGTAACTGCAGGCTTAATGCCTATTCATTATTGTAATTTATTTCAGAGAGCATGTTTTCGATTTATATGGAACTCCACTTTCGAACCTGTTAGAAGACTTTATATCTGCCTTTTAATGAGGGTGGCCTCAATATTCCCAATATAAGTTTAACATGTCAAGCCTTGTATTTATCACACTTACAAAAACTTATACATGACTATGACGCACCATGGACATATTCTGCCAGATACTTCAATTCAAATTCTTTTATTCCAAGATTTTACATGTGTAAAACAGCAATTGATATAATATATAATGCAAGTTCAACTGCAAGCACATCCGGCTGATTTAGTGTAATTAAACCGTCAGGGCTGCTCGTTGTCAATGTTATTATATGTTATTTGTTTTGAACAGTACAATATGATAGATATTAAGGGGTTAAAAGCCCCAGGTACTAACTTTGAAGTCAAATTATCCCTATATGCTGATGACAATACCAGTATACTTACATCAGAATTATCAATTAAAAACTATTTTCACTGGATAGAACTTTTTCCAAAAAAATCAGGGTCTAAAATTAATTATCGAAAATCAAATGGATTATATTTGGGTAAATGGTATAATAGATCTGATCATGCCTTTGGTATTTCTTGGGTTGATAAAACAAAACTCTTAGGTTACCATTTTGGATATAATTTAAAGGAAGATGATATATTGAATAAACTATTTAATAATTTTAATAATACACTTAACTTGTGGAAAACCAGAAATGTATCCTTTAAAGGTAAATCTACTGTACTTATCTCTGTCGCTGTTTGCAAGATAGTATACTATGTAACTGCAGGCTTAATGCCTATTCATTACTGTAATTTATTTCAGAGAGCATGTTTTCGATTTATATGGAACTCCACTTTCGAACCTGTTAGAAGACTTTATATCTGCCTTTTAATGAGGGTGGCCTCAATATTCCCAATATAAGTTTAACATGTCAAGCCTTGTATTTATCACACTAACAAACACTTATACATGACTATGGCGCACCATGGACATATTCTGCCAGATACTTCAATTCAAATTCTTTTATTCCAAGATTTTACATGTGTAAAACAGCAATGGATATAATATATAATGCAAGTTCAACTGTAAATGGTAATCGTTAGGTAGTACAGCGAGAGAAATGATGATAGTGCAGAGCAGAACTGATAGTTTTCACAATATAGTCTACTCAGATAGCTATTGCTCGTTGGTGTCAGAGGGGAGACAACTGAGCATGCATAGACACGTGTATATTTAATTATATATCATGCTGGTCTCCCTCCCTTTAACCACTATAATACAAATAATAGTAATCATTAACTATTGAAATATGGTTAATATTAAGTATTGCATTTCGGTCTATAGATGCATGCAAATCAAAATGTACCAATATACAACGTAGGTTCATTTCTTTAAGCATACAAACATGAACGGTATATACAATACACACATTTAACTAAGTTGGGGTAAACAATATAAATGATCTTTTCGTCTAGTAGCTACATGAAAATCAGTATTTGCGCGGGACTTCGACGTACTGTCTATGGATATTTCTTCGAACTGTGTGTAAACAGTTCAACAGTGATTTAGTGATACTGGTGTTAATATGTACAGTTAGGAAAATAAGAATCTTACTTCAGTGTTTATGTGTTTAACAGTAAGTTATTATATAAGTAGTATCACACTGAAAAGTAAGATAATTCAACATGCGCCTTATTATAGTGCACAACATGTACACAGGTGGAGATATAACAGGTAGAGATACCCCCAGTATGTATACCTTGACACATAATACGAAAACGAAACCTGTGAAAAGGTATTGTCGGGGTTCCTATGTCTAAGTAAGTGATATTAAAGTATTTTTTCATTTTTTTTTCATTAATTTAAACGTGACGTGATATTACAAAACACACACAATATAGTTAAACATTCATAATGGAAAGAAAGTCACTGTCTATGTATTGTCGTCATTTAGTTTATGTACTATTGACAGTTCTAGAACTTCGTAGTTTTACAAAATACACATGATTATTATATACATGTAATATAAACAAAAATAGGCTAAAACTGCTTTAATGTGTATTATAAATCGATACACAATTATACATTTTTCAGAATAACGTCAATGAAGTTGCATAATTTTATTGAATCTGTCTTGTTATTTGTGCTCATAAGTTGTTGAAATTTTAATATATTTGGACGTGTATAGTAGTCAGAAGTAGTGAAATTCATCCCCTATATCTTGAGTGTTACATACTATGCAAACTCTTTCGATAAATAGTTTGCTATTCCATCAACCTGTTTCGACAGAAAGTCTATGCTTTCTTGTACGGAATTTTATAAATTGCCTGCATTGATAAGTTGGTAAAATGGATATATATTTACATTTTTCAAAGTTTGATTTAAAAGATCTGTAAATGTTACTTGAGGATGATATATCAACTGTTGATATCCATTTTTGTATATAAAGGTCTTTAAGTTTTTGGTTTGCTGTATTTAACCAGCCAGTTTGCGTTTGTGAAACTTTGCGAGTACCATATTCCCGAAAAACCTAATGTACAAAGTAGTTTTTTTATATTATTTATCCATGTTGACTTTATTTGTTTTGCGTCTGTTAATGTTAGGACGACAGAATATGTTAAAGAAGATAACTTATTGTCGTCACCATCTCGAATAAGTTTTGACCAAAATGATATAATTCGTGTAGTGGCATAACCCCAAATTCACCATATATCATTGATGAAGGTGTGGAAGATTTTAGATTTATACTTATACAATTTTAACTGGACGCGTTCGATAACATCAATATTTCCAAATCCCCAAAGTTCAGGGCCCCGTTTTATTAAACATCTTAAGATAAATCTCAAATTTTAAAACCGTTCACTTTTTTCACCTAAGCATTCAATGTAGACAAATATGTGTGCACGTCGTACAGAAATGACACATGTATAAGAAAATGAAATGAAATCACATTTGTTTGAAACGTGTAATTTATAGTGCAGCATTTAAGAAATTGATTTACGATCAAAATGGTCGTAAGATGTTTCATAAAACGGGGCCCAGAACCATAAAGTAAAACTGGTTTCACCGTTTTTTCGAATAGATCAATCTGCATATCAAATGGTAAATTTAAAACACGTATTTTCTTTAAAAGAGCGAAAAGAGCTTTATTCCCCTGTTCCGCTATGTGTTTTTTTGGCTGCAATATAAGAGCCACTACGAGATAAAAACAACACTAAATACTTATATTCATTTACAATTTCTATAGTTTTTTTTATTTAGTATAAATTTCAAATTTGTTTTGCATCTTCCATGACTAAAAACAATGAATTTTTTTTTAGCGACATTTACAGTTAGTTTCCGTTTATTACAGTATAGTTCAAATGCGTTCAATGCATTTTGTAAATCTATCTCATCGTCACTAAATAAATACCGTATCATCGGCGAAAAGTAAAACAAACGGCTTTAAATCAATAGTAAAGTCTTCATTTGAAGCATGGCAGTTTATACAGTTCACTTTATCGAAAAAGGAGGACTCTAAAACATTGAGGAAAATAGAAAATAGGAATGGGGAGAGATTTTTACCTTGTCTTACGCCATTAAGGCATGCAAAAAAAATCGTAGATCCTTCGTTAGTCAACACCTTAGACTTTATATTGTTATACATATTAAATATGATATTAAAACATTTACCATACATTCCTTCATTTAAAAGTTTGGTCCACAAACCATCTCTCCATACCATGTCAAATGCTTGCATGAAGTCAATAAAACAACAGAAAAGTTTTTCTTGCTCGACCTTACTATATCAAGAAGACAGTTAAGTATAAAAAGGTTGTCTAATGTTGAATGGTTTTTTCCTAAATCCGGCTTGGGTCGATTTTATTATGTTGTACTGTTCTGCATATTTTTTAGTCTTGTGTTTATAACTGATGTAAATAGTTTTTCGAAGCAACTGAGGAGAGTAATCGGTCGATAGTTTTCTGGTAGACTGGGCCTATTGAGGACACACTTGCTAGGACTAAATCTCAATGCGTATAATGTTCTAATGGTCAATTATTTCGGAGAAACAGTTTATTTAACAGGGGCGGATACACGGATTGAGATTTATAATAGGGGTGTAGACTTTTAAATCCCAGATTTAAGGCGAGAGGGATGCAGCTTTTATAAAACAGTTGAAAACCAAACAATAAATTAAACAGGCGCGTTTGAACATGATTTTACTAAATTTCTCAGATTTTAGTGGGGAGGGGCCGCTAACCGGGTGCGTAATCAATTAAAAAGAAAAATCGAAGAACCCTTAACACTCTACAATCGAATAAAACTGTACTGACTCAGTTTTAATTTGTATGCTATATCTATATTTACTATTATTCCATAGTACTGTTTTAAATCAACTTCGAAATTTTAAAAACAAATCCAACGATTGCCGGAAGTAACTTTAAGAAGTTTATCATTGACGTAATATCTTTTTAAACATTTGACGAACGGTTTGTGCTTCTGTGCCGTTTCTTACATATAAGGGTGAAAACATTCCCCTAAAAAAAAAGTTGTTTTCTTCTTTTAAATGTTGTTTCTTAGTTGACCACCTATAACATTATTTTAACATTGTCGAAATTCCCCCTTTTTCCAATTCAAGTAGAATTTTCCCCCTCTTAAGGGTCCCGACACCCTTCCCCCCAAAAAAAAAACACACTGTTATGTATTTGGACCGTAGTACATAGTGTCAATTTGCGAATATCAATTTAGAGAGTCGGTTTATTTAAATTGATACGCAAATAAAAGTTCACATTAATCGTCCAGAAACTTATCATTAAAGTTTATGACATGTTGAATGGCTGCCGGCTGACTTTTACAATTAATAGTTTTTTGCTGAGTGGATACAAGCCATGTTTATGCAGATATAAGGCTAACAGGCTATACATAAACCCCTCCCAACCCACCTTCATCTCACCTTCACCCAAATACAATAGACTGAAAATAGATATTTAAAGGGGTTGATGCACTATTTTCAACCAAGATTTATTTTAAAGGACTCTGACTCCATTTATGTTCTTTGCAAATGTTCAATAGGTCATATCTTCTTTATTTTTCATTTGCATTTTGATAATTCTTTCAGCTTTTTTTCAGGTGTTTCAGAGGAGCCCTTTTAAATAAATATATATAGAAATAGTGCATCAACCCCTTTATAGTCCTATGTTCGACCTATTTTTTTCTGAAGAATGAAACGCTTGCTTATTAACTGCAATACATGCGTTATTGACTGATTTCCCACTCCATCCCATATATTATGTTGGTTAAATCAATGAGTACACATGTACACATGTCCCTTTATGAATATAGCTGCATTCAGTACCTTTAAAAACAATACATTTTGTTGGTTAGCTACTTCGCTAACGATTTGTTTGTTTGAACGGAGTTTTACGTCATTTTTAGCGCAGGTTAGGACATATATGACAGTCGATATTTGTGGTAGAGTACTGTATATATCCCGTCATCCGTAATTATCGATACCTTCTCATTTGACAAGTCGAGCTCCCAGTGGGATTCGAACCCGCAGCGATGAGATGCGATAAAGTTTTAGACGGAGGCGCTCGGAAGGCAACTATTCGAACACTGTTTCCCCTCAAATCAAATGTATAAGAATTCACCAAGTTATCTGTTCGTTTTTATTTCAGAGTTATAAGAACATAATTATGCATTTCATTAAAAAAAAATCAATGATACCTTTTGATATACTACCCAATCATACTACAACTATAAGCAAGGTTTGAAAGGTCCAGTGCATAAAGTTTGTGAGAAAGTGACCTAAAGCAAAAGTTGGGTGGGTATGAAGGTTAATATCGGACCATGTAATGATACGGTGGGGAATCAAGGGCACCATAACACTATTGTTATGCGTTAAAATTGTCACCGTGCATTTTCCGTTATGGTGCCCAGGGCAGAAATTGTCGACAAAAGGTGAGTGTGAAATTGTGTTTTTGTTTTATCAAGACGTTTTATGTCCAATTCCCCAAAATCGGGGAATGTAATTCCGGACAAATATGTCCAACCTTTATTTTGAAAGCAAAATAATTGAAAAAAAATGCCAAAATCTAATCGTGTAGAGCATTTGGACTTTGCAAGAGTTCATTGTTGATTTGTTAAAATCAGAATTTGTGACCATTCTTCAACGATCTACAGGTCTACGCTAATATTTGCTATAAACCCATTTTTTGAAACGTCGTGGTGCCCAGGTCGAGACTATGATGCCCAGGTCGCGACATGGTGCCCAGTGCAAGTAACTTTAAACGAAAAAAAAAACGGTCACATTTAATAAAATATACACAGGTATCCACTAAATAAATATTTGAATTGACTTGACCTGTGTTAAAATGTGTTTGTTGGGAAACTTAATTCAACTTCAAACTGCTAAATTATCCAATTAGTCCATCCCTACACAATCCCTGCTTTTTGGCGGTGCGACCGTCAGAGGTATAATGGGGTTTTCAATGGCATTCTAGGAATGTGACAAACCTAACAGCACAACACTACGCTAGAAGAAGTAGTCTCTCATGCATGCCTTTAATTTGATGCCCTAAATAAAAAACAATGTTCAGAATAAAGGCAATTTATTATTTATTTAGGTCATACGTACCTATTTTATCAAAATTTCACTAAGTCAAGTTTAAAAGGTTATAACTCAGTTATAATCGTGCTACAAGCAGGCGGTATGTGTATTATAGAAAGTGTATCATGTTACTAAAAATAGAACAGTCAGCGCTCGCTGAAGGTCATATTATATTATATAGAGTGGAGTCTTGGTGTGGAGTCTTGGTGTGGAGTCTTGTAGTGTAGTGGAGTGAAAAATTGGAGTGACCTTGGAGTCACATTTTGGAGTGACCTTGGAGTCAAATTTGGAGTGAATATTTTGGAATCAAATTTTTAATCTAAACTTGAAGTCTTATTTTCTCTTACAATTAATAACTTTTTAGAAACTAATACATTTACATGGGTTACTTCATTTGCATATGTGGTTCCCGGGTGCCCCCGTTTGGTCACGACTGCAGATCCCTTTGGAGGGGTAGGCAGAGGGATAGAATCCCCCTAAATTCATGTTCATTTTATCATTTTTTGTTCATGTTCATTAAAGGTCTTCATCATGATCCCTGCATTGTTTCAGGTGCTATCTCGCTCGCATCAAAAGAGCAGTGGCAGAAAAACAATAAACGTGGCTCCAGCGTAAATGGAGTTTCTACGATAGAATTTGCAGCAACTCTGCAGTTCAGGGTGAGAAGGTTCTAGGCCCATTTTCCATATTTTATCTCGATGTACATGGAAGATGAGCCTGGCATGTTCATGCCTGTTAGGCGCCATATAACCTGTTCATGTGTTGGTGCGCCTTAAACCCAATTCAGTTCAATTCATTTGCACATACGCTTATTTATTTATTAAATAATTCTTTAAAATGCATGTGTCTATTAAGCTACCCAATTTCAACAACTAATTCCAAAACTGCACATCTAATTTTAACTTGGGCACTGTTACTACATGTTCTAAAATAATACATGTTTGTGGAACAGTTAGGCTGAGAGAGCTCTAACTTCCCATAAACTTTAATGCTTTTTGTTTTCAGTCTCTGTGGTATGACTGACATATTGGACATATTCGAACCCTGTATACCTCTGACACTGGATGTCCGTGTCCTGACCTAAGATTAGTTGGTCACTCGGGATTAGTTTATGTCAGGCCAAAGGGTCATAATGCTTCAATACTGGGGTTAATGTTTGGGTATCCAAGTTCATTTATGTTGTTTTTAGATGGTCTGTCCCTCACATTAAGGTTAGCACATGTCTCATGGGACAATGCAGCTCTACTGCGTATGTTAGGAGCTGTGCACCTTGTGAGGGTCATTCAAACATATTAAATTGATAATTATCCAAAATAGTCACTCCAAATCTGACTCCAAGGTCACTCCAAAATGTGACCCCAAGGTCACTCAAATTATTCACTCCACTCCACTCCAAGACTCCACACCAAGACTCCAATCTGTATAATATACTATGCCTCGCTGAAGAGCTTGCTCAGAAAAAAATATACGGAAGCCAATTCGGACCATATGAGTTAGCTAAAATATGTTTAAATATGAAATTGGTAATGAATATCAATCATCTGAAACATCACTGCATGTAAAAAACAAACCATGGTAGTTACACTTACAGCACGTCCATTTCCCATCCATTCCAACACTTACAAAAAGCACCGCCCATCAGTGCCTTCAGCACTTTGATTGTTTATATGTATGAGTATGCAAGGAACGACAACTCTGGGTAGACTCTTTAAACCACTGCTCCACAGTGGACATGCGCAGTGAAGCAGTATATGTATCATTCGGATAAACCGATAACGAAGTTGTGGCGCAGTGAGACATTGCGAATATATATATGCAATCGATTAAGGCAGGTTTCCTGGTTTGTTGATTTAATCAATAATATTGGTATGTTACTCGTTGTATATAGTTAAACCGATTTCCAGTAGTTATAATGCAAGATATGTTTTCATTTATCGGTCTTGGCAAAAAATACAGTTCAATCAAGGTCGTTGCCATTCTGTAACGGTATGCTTGTATCTTTGAGGTCATGAGAAACATTTAATGTTTAATAGTTACTAAATAAAATAGGTGTTGTGGATCTCCTGGAGCCGTTGTGAGTTCTGAGGTGAGTCATTCATTATTATAGGATTATTATTATTATTATTAAATTTAAATAGACTTAGGAAAGTACATGTCGTACTATGTTTCTACCAGTTGTCTTTGACTTTGTTCTCATTATTATTATGTTTTGTGCAGTTTAAATGTCGGTCACTAATGTGTTCACATACATGTATATGTTGTTAACACACACATTCGCCCTTTTAAATAGTAGACATATGTCATTTACTTCGTCTTGTACGTATACTATGACACAGATCAACACACATTGTGTGTAACTTTGTATATAGCTGTATATAATTTATGGTCGTCAAATACACATCATACTAGTATTTTATAACTTAGTATAAAACTACATTTTTCAAATAAAGTTTACTACATACTATTTTTGTAATGTAATTATGCAGGTTAAAAAAGGAAGTCATGCGTTCGTAAACACGTATGCAAGATAATTATAATATGGACATAGGACACCGAAAACAGGCAGTTAACCTAATTACAATATCGGTAATACAATATCGGTAAGTGGGTCAATGTGGTTTCGTTTACTTTATCCATAATCTGAAATCAATATTTTGTGTTATCCACACGCACCCGCCCCACACACTTTTTGGACGGCGGCTGATATCAATGTCGTTATAGATGCTAACCTTATTTGTTCTCCAGCCAAGCATACATACTATATCTGCGAGTTTTTATTTTTTTACGACGATTCCCCGGGGAAAGTTTCATACAGTGAATGATGTGAAAGACATAATTCTGCATTTTCAGAACTAGATACTTTTTCACTGCAATGAATACTCATCAGGTTCAAAATCAATGAGTAACACGGAACACGTTTAGGTTAAAAACATTTTAAAACGTTCATGCTTTCAAAAGGATGTGACTTGATAAAATTTAGAAACAACGATTCTGATTAAATGAAAATTAAGTAAAGGTGTAACACACCCATTGATTGTTGCATTGAGTTGTGTGTGAATTAAAATTTAAATGCCATGTTGTCATTCATATCTGGGCCCAAATTAAAAATGAATAACTTACATTCTCATCACAAATGACACATATGCTGCCAAAAAATCCACAGAAAAATGGGGGTCATGTATCTTCTAAGAAAGAACTTGTCTCATGAATGAATGGTCCCTTTAAAAACATAAACACTGAGATGCCATAATATTGTATTCATACACTCATTTCCATATAAGCAAAATAAATTAAAAACTCACAATTTTAACATGGCAATGCTTGAAAAATGTAACAAATAGATCAACAATGTGATATAAACCAAAAATAGCACTTTAAATTAGTGAAAATGCCTTTTTTTACAAAAAGAAATGAGAATTATTTATTGACGCCATTATGCGACTACCCCAGGCCGACACTTCCTGTATTGCAATGGGTCTACCCCAGGCCGACACTTCCTGTATTGCAATGGGTCTACCCCAGGCCGACACTTCCTGTATTGCAATGGGTCTACCCCAGGCCGACACTTCCTGTATTGCAATGGGTCTACCCCAGGCCGACACTTCCTGTATTGCAATGGGTCTACCCCAGGCCGACACTTCCTGTATTGCAATGGGTCTACCCCAGGCCGACACTTCCTGTATTGCAATGGGTCTACCCCAGGCCGACACTTCCTGTATTGCAATGGGTGTACTACACCTAAAAACTAAGTAAAAACCAAAAGAAACACTGTATGACCTTTGTTCTTAATATTAAATTAGACACTTATCTCTCATCATGTTAATATTACATAAAACTGTTCTACAGGACAATACCTAAAAACACAATATTCATGTTTTTTAAAAGTTCAGAGTTTTTTTAGTAAGGCAATGAGTAATGATACTCACATTTTTAAAAAAATAATACATTTTTTAAAAAATTAGGGTATTAGAAAAAAAAAGAATGAGTAAAATACTCAAAAACTCAGCTTATCTACAAGTATATGGGCCGTTTTGTGCGGTATACGAATGAGATAGTGATCTCCGACCTCATTATGGGTCATAAGATATGTGGCGTGCTACCATTATATCGGTCAACTTATTTAAAAGAATATATAGTTTTACTTTACCTAGACATATTTCCTCGTGGCGTCTTTAAAGAATTGAAATATATGTATTAAGTTTATAATGTGTAATTGATGTTTTGAAATAAGTGTGTTTGAGTTAAAAAAAAATGTCTGTTGAGTTCAAAACTTCTAACTGATCATGGAATCTTACGGAGGTGTACAGTACTGGTTCTAGGCATACAGGAAGTAAATCACATGTATTCATGCCTAAAAACACAATTTTACACACGTATTCATGCCTGGCTGGTCGAAAGGAGTTCCCAACTATATAATCTCTAACTTTTTTTGTGATAAAAGGCTCTTCTTTTTTTTTTTGAGCATTTAAGGCCTGTTTTTCTGGCCGAAATGTTTAATATCTCTACTTGATTATATGGGTGTGTTTCTGTGAGTTTACTACCTCAAACATATTCTTAGTGGTAGAACCTCCGATTCCTTCACACGAGCCGGAGGTCGTGGGTTCAATCCCCGACAGGGTCATAGCAAAGAATTCATAAAAAATATTACTAGTAGCACCCTTGCTCGACGTTCAGCATATACAAGGTATATGTCTAGGACTGGTCGGCCCTAGACTCGGAGGGGTATATCGTGTCGTGTGTCTACGGCGTGGTATTCCAGTATGGCAGCATTCTAAAATTGTGCATTGAGCTCACTGCTACAAGTAGACACCGTCGTGATATGACTGAAAGATTATTAAAAGTTAGTTAAACCGCATATATACACGTCTCTATTACAGAATACGAATAGTTTACCATCGACCATGATTGAGACTGCCATAGCCTTGTTTCTCTTCACGTTGGAGTGGTTCCATATCTGGGGACACGCACTCATCCTGTTTCGGATTCGGTTGCTGCCCCGGAAGGACATTTTGCGGATCCGTTACTACTTCTTGGTGGATCTGCTGACAGTGTTCACGTCGTCTATATTATTTACAGGCAAACTGAGATGGCTGGCCGTCATTCAGATTATTCAGCATGCATACTATTTCTTATACTGGGACCAGACGAGCTTGGCAAAGAAGGTACAGTTGGAATTTGTATCATATTCATTTAATGTCGGTCCAATATGCCCAGGACGTATGCAGATAATACCTTTACATTCAGGTTTAGCAATGAGAAAGCTATGTCGGTGGGTCTACCGTGCTCGAAATTGCCCGGAGGGCAACTGGGATCTTCCTCAACCAACGGAAGCTGAAAAATCCCTTAGCCGTTTGTGCGACCATAATATTCAATAACTTCAATGCAATCTTATATAAATCCACAGCCACTGGGCAAACTTTAAGTGCAAACACTTAAGCACTGTATTAAGCAATCGTCTCCTATTCCCTCATTATCAAGACATTCACCTGGCTAATACCAGCATGCGAGAAACAGGCATTTATTATGTGACAATATCAAGACCTCCATTAAACGTATGGTGGCAAGAACAATGACACTTGCATACCTGCGTATGGGCTGTTTTTCATATAGGCCTTTGTATGATTCTCCCAATGTCGTATTCGTTTTGTCATCTTTTGGTATATGCTCAGGTCTTCATCTATATCTCTGAGTTGTTCATCTATACCTCTGTGTTGTTCATCTATACCTCTGTGTTGTTCATCTATACCTCTGAGTTGTTCATCTATACCTCTGTGTTGTTCATCTATACCTCTGTGTTGTTCATCTATATCTCTGAGTTGTTCATCTATACCTCTGCGTTGTTCATCTATACCTCTGTGTTGTTCATCTATACCTCTGTGTTGTCCATCTATACCTCTGTGTTGTTCATCTATACCTCTGTGTTGTTCATCTATACCTCTGTGTTGTTCATCTATACCTCTGTGTTGTCCATCTATACCTCTGTGTTGTTCATCTATACCTCTGTGTTGTCCATCTATACCTCTGTGTTGTTCATCTATACCTCTGTGTTGTTCATCTATACCTCTGTGTTGTTCATCTATACCTCTGTGTTGTTCATCTATACCTCTGTGTTGTTCATCTATACCTCTGTGTTGTTCATCTATATCTCTGTGTTGTTCATCTATACCTCTGTGTTGTTCATCTATACCTCTGTGTTGTCCATCTATACCTCTGTGTTGTTCATCTATACCTCTGTGTTGTTCATCTATACCTCTGTGTTGTTCATCTATACCTCTGTGTTGTCCATCTATACCTCTGTGTTGTTTAATATGCCACTTGAGTGGTGGGAAAGAACAGTGACCCTGGCTCCAGCGTACATGGGGAGTTATACATGGAAAGAACAGTGACCCTGGCTCCAGCGTACATGGGGAGTTATACATGGAAAGAACAGTGACCCTGGCTCCAGCGTACATGGGGAGTTATACAAAACAAATTTTGAAAACTGCTGCATTTTTTTGCATATTTTAATTTTGAGGTACGTGGTAACGCCTTTGATCATTTTGAGTTGGGACGCCGTAAAACCTAACTCAATTAATTTCATTCTCATTTTGACTGCTCGCTTTCATAGACGTGTCTCCATCTTAACCATTTTATGTTATTGGTAGAACTTCTAAACAAAAGTAGGTATAAAAGTCGACCTGGAAATGTAGCAGTCACAAAACACAGTCGACCACAAACACGCATTCAGAACAAACACGCATTCAGAACAAACAACAATCACAAGGAAAACTACAAGTAAAGTATGTGACACCACAAACTCATACGTGTTGACAGTATGGCTAGTGACACCACGAACTCATACGTGTTGACAGTATGGCTAGTGACACCACAAACTCATACGTGTTGACAGTATGGCTAGTGACACCACAAACTCATACGTGTTGACAGACAGTACGGCTACCACGGCTACCACACCGTTCAGTGGCAAAACGGTCTCTGTGGGTTTAAAGCAGGTACTATTGTTCTGCTTGTTTCAGCCAAAGGTTTTTCTGCAGTAGCTTGAGCAGTTTAAATAATACGTACATCAATTATATATCATTAAAACTGCTATTTTTAGTGGTAAATAAAAATACCTTAGTTTTGAAAATAGGTTGAAAAATAAATATTTTACAGCCGAAATGAGTTTTTGATAGGGCTTTTTCCATGGAAATTCCTTGTTGGTGGGACAGCAGAAAAGTAAAGAATTTCATTTAACTTCCGTTAGCCTTCATATTTTGCAAAAAAACACTCAGGGTGTCTTAATTTATGAATATCCAACATTTGGATAAACATTCTAAAAAGAAAAAAACAACGATTCTGATGAAATGAAAATTAAGTAAAAACTAAGTAAAACCCAAAAGAAATATTACACATTTTTTTATGCACCAGAATCTTGAAAAGTAAGGTATTTTTATTTAAAGGGAATGTAGCGCCACAGCCAAACCATCATTATTATTGAGAGTTCTGAAATACTTGAATAAGGGTGAAAGAATTATCAAAATCGGATGATAAACAAAGACGATATGATCATTTAAAGTTTCTGTTAAAACGGATATGGAAGCGGCCATTTTGAGAGCTATGACATCACGGTTCTAAATGACCATATATGGAATATTTATAAATATGAAAATTTACTGATTTATAGGGAAAAAATGACATCAACTGTATGAAAAATATGTAATACTTAATGGCAATAATGATTTATAACACCAGTTAAAAAAAAATCTTTCATTTGCAGTGATTTTCTTTGTTTTAAATGATATTTATTAATATTCCATATATGGTAATATGGAACTATGACGTCATAGTTCTAAAAATGGCGGCTCCCATATTTGTTTTAGAACAACCTTTAAATGGTCATATCTTTTTTGTTTATCATCCGATTTTGATAATTCTTTCACCCTTTTCCAAGTTTTTCAGAACTCTCAGTAATAGAGTTTGTTTGGCTGTGGCGCTACATTCCCTTTAACACTAAAAATGTCTGTTTCACTAATATACAACTTGTTTAGGTACGAGATGTACTTTGTCTGAAAAGTCCAAAAAACCTTTGGCTGAAATAAGTGCCCCAAACAAAAGGCGGTGCACCAAACGACACGTTTACCCTGTTGTCGACCCAATTTAATGGGGCAGTGTAAATAAATAATGAAATCCCCGTCAGGCAATATCCTCTAACAAACATCTAGCCAGCATTACCGGGCCATATAACACAGAGATGCTCATGTATATATGAATAGTACCGGGCCATATAACACAGAGATGCTCATGTATATATGAATAGTACCGGGCCATATAACACAGAGATGCTCATGTATATATGAATAGTACCAGGCCATATAACACAGAGATGCTCATGTATATATGAATAATTTGACGGTGTTTCAGTTGTAGCTAATGTGCATCATGACATCTTTGCAGATCATCACCTGGAGTTCCTTGGACTGGTTTAAGAGCCACCTTCGAAACAACTGGGAGCTGGACTCGATCATCGGAACGTCGTTCGACATAGGGGTCCATGTATGCATGACCTACTATTTGGGACTTTATTTGACCGCTGTTCAGGCGATATGCTGTCTGGTGGTGGTCCAGGCTGGAGTTCTCGTGCTACTCTTTGGGCCTTACTACGCTTGGGCAAGCCCTAAAAACATTCCGCCTTGGATCGAAAAACGGATACATCCGGATAAAATTCAATAGTCTGAAGATTTAGAAAGGGGAAAAAACAGGCGTGAAGTGGGGCATTATTAATTAATTAAGTATTATAACACACTACTGCGGGTTGTAGACCTAAAAAAGCACTGTATAATATGTAAGACATGGTCCAGTATTCTCGAGGAAAACTGAACTCAGGCTCATAACTATCTCAGGAGAGCCTAAGTCGACTTTCTGTATCATAGTCTCGAAACATGTTCATATTATGTTCACAGGGCCATACAATTGGGAAAAGGCCCAGGCCTGTCCATTTTTGAGGAAAAAACGCGCTTATTTCTCATTTGGGGAAATATTAAGATTTCATCAATCAAGTAAATATGACCTTACTAGGCTTTATTTTCATCCATTTTTTATTATAATTATTTATTATAATTACTGACTTTTCAGTCAGAACTGACTTGACAGACAAAAACACATTGCAGAATCTGAGAGACTGTTTCCTGATGGGGAAAAAAACAGTTTTCATTTGGAACGGCCTCTCTTACAGAAGGTAAAAAGCCTGATTTTTTTTTCGGTCAGAAGAAAATGATCTAAAGATCAGGCGGTTTCTTGACACTTCCGAGACATTTTTTTTTGGCTTGAGTTCATTTTCCTCAGAGAAGTTTCGAGAATACGGGGTCAGGCATGCGCACATTTACGTTAATCATTTTCAAAACGTACGACTGCTATTGCCTATATTTTACATACGGGGAAATATATAATTTATGCAGGATAAATAGAGAATATGTGTTGGCTTGTAGTGAATATAGGATTTATTTTCATCGAGAAGTGAGACATTTTCACGAGTGCTTTAAGAAAACTTATATTTTCACGAGTGCTTTAGCACGGGTGAAAATATAAGTTTTCTCACTTTGAGATGAAAATAAATCCTATATTCACGACAAACCAACAAATATTCTATTTATTATATATTTTTTATCATGCAACACTACCAAACTGTTTCAAGCAGAAAATACGTTTCGTTCCCACAGTTCCCCTTTAACGTATTCGCGGATAAATATAGTAACG
Source organism: Cyrtodaria siliqua (assembly GCA_037043455.1). Lineage (NCBI taxonomy): Eukaryota > Metazoa > Mollusca > Bivalvia > Adapedonta > Hiatellidae > Cyrtodaria > Cyrtodaria siliqua. The sequence continues at coordinate 17,345 of JAWPHD010018001.1, forward strand.
CCAGCGCGTGAGGCGATTTACATATATTTAGTGCGCATAGAATATAGTTCTAAACTTTGACACGAATTATGTGACTGTTATAAGCGAATGTAGAAAAAAGTAGTTCCATGTAACAATGAGAATATAAGGTTTATTCTAACCATACAATCCACTATTTCACTGGAAAGTATATAATAAATATAAATAGTATGACACATGGGTAGGGTAACTATCAACATTAAATAACTTCTGTATGTGTTAATATATTTTAAAATGTTGATTAAGAGTGTGTGCAAGATTCTTTTTACATCATTACTGCTGCGTGAGAAAATGCTATCTAGGCCTTGCATAAAGTATGTAATACTAGCGTGTAATGTAACATTTGGGAGGTGGGCGGTTCTGGACTGGTTTTCTGTGTGCAAACTAGTGGAAACGTGTTGTTTAATGATTCCATTAATTAGCTTTGTTTTGTTGTGTTAGTGTTGTTATTTTGTTTTACATGCCTTATCAATGCATTGGAGAAACGATCAAGTGCAAGGACGTTTTTATGCTTCCATTTGTTTTAAATTGTGTTATATTAATTTTACATGTTATGCGGTATGCCTAATGCATATAATTTATATGTACCTTGTTACGTAGAACGAAATGGCTTATATATATATATATATATAAATGGCTAATGCATATATGTATGTATATATGTATGTACCTTGTATATATCGAACGAAGTGGACCAAGTTTATTATTTGTATTCAATCTATTTTAACATTTTGACTTTATTATGTAACAATCCTTCATCTGATCGATAAATGGCTGATTATTTTGTATTTTGCATACGTCAAAGCCTCAACAATGTTGAACGGGGTGAGTGGGGTGGGTTTGGGGACAGTGAGGTGGGTTTGGGGACCGTGTGATGGGTTTGGGGACAGTGTGGTGGGTTTGGGGACAGTGGGGTGTGCCTAACTCTGTGGAATCAGTTATGATCCGTCATACGTCCAAGAAGATCTGCCACTGTTAAAATCGCATAATACCAAACCACTTGAATTAACACGTTATTTATAATAATTATATTTATCACTCACAGAGAGTTGGCGGATATAGCGGAATACGAGAGCACCTTACTCCCACCATCCAATAGATTTCTCTGGTTCCCTTAAAGTGACACATTGTTTTAAAACTCGCGGCCGTCGGTTTTTCTACATAAGATATATTTGTTCAATCAATAATATTAACTATAAGAATAGTATAATGCGACTTGTTTTTTGCATATTACTAACGGTTGATTATATTGCATCAGTACTACATTTTAAGCCTATGGTAGGATTAAAAAAGAAAAGAAAACTCAAAAACTTTATTTAATAATATGCAAGCTAGTTTAAAGTCAAAATGTTACTGGATTAATAAATCGAATCCCAGCTGTTAATGCTTGATAAAACGTTAAAGATTGCCGTGTGTCCCTTTAATGCCCAGAGGAGGGACAGCAGGGTTAACCTTCCCATCATTGGGACAGACTCCGCGGCTGCGTTAGAAGGAGTCTAATCAATATTATTACTGTATAATTCAAAAAACTAACCCGCCAAAAAATGGAACATTTTACAACAGATGTAAAGTGTTTCTAAACTTCCCGACGACGACGTATATAATTGTATTTTACGGATCGACTCTATAGACACGATATCAACGGCTTTAACCAGCCAAGCCAAACCCCAAAACTGAAGCTTCGAATTAAGAGTTACCAACTCATAATCCAATCACGGATAGTTTAAGAACCCGTGAAAACTATACGTTTAATCGGCACATATACGTTATTATATGACATGAACATCTGGATTTAGCCGTTATTTTACGGGTTAGTTTCTTTAATATAACAATAATTACGTGCGTATAATGTAGTACAAAATAGATGTTCTATCTGGTTTCGTAGTTGTTAATATATTTGAGTTAACTTTTTGTTTGTTGTATAATGTTTTTTGATTTTAGGTTTCAGATGATTATTTTATTCAATGAGTATATGCTTAGCATGTATATCAATCAATTTTAATTAATGAATTTTAATCTGTATGCAATATTAGTGTATGATTCTTGTTGTGTTACCATGACGTCAGTCACATCAATTTTATCTACACACATACTTTAATATCTTTGCTGAGTTTAAATTAAAAGTTTGAGAATTAAGATTTGTATTTATTTATTTAGGCCATTAGGTACTGTAGCCGTTACCTCCGATTCATGAATCGCCTCCATGGCCGGGATGCCGATAAGACGCCGAGTTTGAAACCGTCTATCCTCTCACCGCTGCGGGTTCGAGTCCCACTAGGAGCTCGACTTTTAAGTGAAAAAGTGTCGATTCTTGCGGATGGCGAGAGGTACATGTATACAGTACTGGTTCTACCCAGGAAAACGTGGGTGTTCTGCCTCCATCAGTAATGCGCTAGTATTGATAGATCACCAATCTGGCAATTGTGACAGATTTGCGATGCCTCTGTGAAGTTATGCATTGCCTTAGAGTACGCGATTATACTCAGTTTATGACCCCGACCCTGAAGGGAGTCATACTTATATTAACCACACCGTCCCTCCCGTCGGTTTGTTCGTTCTCCCGTCGGTCCGAAACAACCATGTTTCAGCCATAACTTCGAAGTACTGAAGGGAACTGAAGAGAATTGCATGACATTTTATTCAAATGTTTTTTGTTTTTAGCTCTACTGATCAGAGATCAGCAGAGCTTATGCCGTGGTGCGGCGTCCGTCGTCCGTCCGTCCGTCCGTCCGTCTGTCCGTCCGTCCGTTAACTTTTATTTGTAGCGACTACTCCTCTGAAACTACTGGATGGATATTCATAAAACTTTACAGAAATGTTGCCCATGAAGTCTAGTTGATCCTAGCAAAAATTCATGTTGATGTGAAATCCAAGATGGCCGCCAAAGCTAAAAATAGATTTTTTAAATACAAGTTTGTAGCGACTACTTCTTGAAAACTATAAGTGATATTGATATGGGACTTTTTCTAAAATGATCAGCATGACATGATGTTGGTCCTTGTCGAAAATCGTTTTGATTTGACGTTAAACATGGCTGCCAGCGGCCATCTTTGTTTACATAGAGTTATATAATGAAAACTTGTAGCGACTACTCCTCTGAAACTACTTGACGGATTTTCATGAAACTTCACAGGAATGTTGCTCTTGATGTCTAATTGATCCTAGCAAAATTTCAGGTCGGCCGGAAATTCAAGATGGCCGCCACGGCTAAAAATAAATTTTCAAAATACAAGTTTGTAGCGACTACTTCTTGAAAACTATAAGTGATATTGATATGGGACTTTTTCTAAAATGATTAGCATGACATGATGTTGGTCCTTATCAAAAATTGTTTTGATTCAACGTTAAACGTGGCTGCCAGCGGCCATCTTTGTTTACATAGTCATATAGTAAAAACTTGTAGCGACTACTCCTCTAAAACTACTTGGCGGATTTTCATGAAACTTAACAGGAATGTTGCTCTTAATGTCTAATTGATCCTAGCAAAATTTCAGATCGGCCAGAAATATTCAAGATGGCTGCTACAGTTAAAAATAGATTTTTAAAAAATAAGTTTGTAGCGACTACTTCTTGAAAACTATAAGTGATATTGATATGGGACTTTTTCTAAAATGATCAGCATGACATGATGGTTATCCGAGTCGAACATTATTTTGATTCGACATTAAACATGGCTGCCAGTGGCCATCTTTGTTTACATAGAGTTATATAATGAAAACTTGTAGCGACTACTCCTCTGAAACTACTTGACGGATTTTCATGAAACTTCACAAAAATGTTGCTCTTGATGTCTAATTGATCCTAGCAAAATTTCAGGTCGGCCGAAATTCAAGATGGCCGCCATGGCTAAAAATAGATTTTCAAAATAAAAGTTTGTAGCGACTACTTCTTGAAAACTATAAGTGATATTGATATGGGACTTTTTCTAAAATGATCAGCATGACATGATGGTTATCCGAGTCGAACATCATTTTGATTCGACATTAAACATGGCTGCCAGTGGCCATCTTTGTTTACATAGAGTTATATAATGAAAACTTGTAGCGACTACTCCTCTGAAACTACTTGACGGATTTTCATGAAACTTTACAGAAATGTTGCTCTTGATGTCTAATTGATCCTAGCAAACTTTCAGGTCGACCGGAAATTCAAGATGGCCACCATGGCTAAAAATAGATTTTCATGCAAGTTTGTAGCGACTACTTCTTGAAAACTATAAGTGATATTGATATGGGACTTTTTCTGAAATGATCAGCATGACATGATGTTGGTCCTTATCAAAAATCGTTTTGATTCGACGTTAAACTTACTGCCAGCGGCCATCTTTGTTTACATAGAGTTATATAGTAAAAACTTGTAGCGACTACTCCTCTGAAACTACTTGGCGAATTTTCATGAAACTTTACAGGAATGTTGCTCTTAATGTCTAATTGATCCTAGCAAAATTTCAGATCGGCCAGAAATTCAAGATGGCTGCCACAGTTAAAAATAGATTTTTAAAAAATAAGTTTGTAGCGACTACTTCTTGAAAACTATTAAGTGATATTGATATGGGACTTTTTCTAAAATGATCAGCATGACATGATGGTTATCCGAGTCGAACGTTATTTTGATTCGACATTAAACATGGCTGCCAGTGGCCATCTTTGTTTACATCGAGTTATATAATGAAAACTTGTAGCGACTTCTCCTCTGAAACTACTTGACGGATTTTCATGAACTTCACAGGAATGTTGCTCTTGATGTCTAATTGATCCTAGCAAAATTTCAGGTCGGCCGGAAATTCAAGATTGCCACCACGGCTAAAAATAATTTTTCAAAAATCAAGTTTGTAGCGACTACTTCCTGAAATCAAAATCAATCAGTAGAGCTTCAAGGTCATTGACCTCTTGTTTTAATTTCGATCACTAAATTTATTTATTCAAATGTTAGTCACAATGAGGCGGTGTGTCGCGCGCAAGAGTCAGGTCCGTATCTTAAAGATCAAGGTCACACTTGGAGGTCAAAACAGGTCAAACAAACATTTCGGAGGCATTTGTCACCGTGATATTTCTTGTTTCTTTATGTTTTCCTTCTTTGGCGAGATTTATCAAATATGCAGCAAATATATATATTAAAAAAAAAAGCTGCGTTGAAGACCAATGTATTAAGCCAACATTCTCACGTCTCTGAGTTGCTTTGGTCCCATTAACAACGGTTACCGTTGTAATTCTCTGGCATTATCACTGTGGCTCCATTAATAACGGCTATCATTGTAATTCTCTGGCATTATGACTGTGGCCCCATTAACAACGGCTACCATTGTAATTCTCTGGCATTATAACTGTGGCCCGTTGCAATTCTCTTGCATTATGACTGTGGCCCCATTAACAACGGCTACCGTTGTAACTCTCTGGCATTTTGTCTGTGGCCCCATTAACAACGGCTACCGTTGTAATTCTCTGGCATTATGTCTGTGGCCCCATTAACAAAGGGTAGTGTTGTAATTATCTGGCATTATGCCGGTGGTGAAGGTTAAGGGTCCATTCTGCGTTAAGGACCAGCCAATATTTATCGTGGGGGTTGGGACCGGTGCAAATAAAAATGTTATAAAAACATGAACGTCCCATGGTATGGCAAGCAAACGGAAAAAGAGGTATCGTCCCATATTTTGTCGCGACAAAAAAAGTACCTGTCCCATGCCATTTTGCAGGTTTTTCATTCATGTAGTCCTTCGTTTTATGCCGGTTTGACGCAAAACTATGTCTGAATACATACGTCGACCCTGTTGTCTTTGAATATACGAGGTAACCATTGAATGAAATCTTAAAGCCGCCGTGTGTTTATTGTCAACCTTAACTTTGTGTCAAGCATTGGTGTTTAACATAACCGTCAAATTTGAATCTCCCGATTTACCCAGACGTTAATTGAAACAACTGATTAGAAATGTACGTTAACCAAGATATGTGTTTAACTTTTTAACTCTTGTGTTTTCATAATAAAATCTGTGCTTGAAATAAACCATTATATGCACACTATCTTTTTTTATACACACACGGCGTTATATATACTGATGTATGAAAACTATTTATTCGACATGGTTTGTGGACTGTTGCACTGCGCATGTCCGTTTTTTTTTTCAAACAGATGCAGAGATGTCTACATGGAATGAATGGATGAATGAATGGTGTTTTACGGCACGTCGACACATAAATAGGTCTTATAGTGCGGAAAAACAGATGAAAGATGAAGAAATGAGTAGTAATAAAAAATTAATTTAAATGTACCGAAATCTCTACATTCGAATACTTCGCCAAATGGTTCATCAAAAATATTATACGAAACTACTACGGAATAAATCTGATTGGTTCCGACAATTTGGCATTTGAGTACTCTGTTACGTTTTAATAAGCATACTCTGTCGAATTTACTTTAACCGAATGGAAAACTAGACAGTTCAAGCCTTGATAACCGTCTGAACTTGTGACCCATATTGCATACTATCTGATAATTTTGTAAATAAATCACATCCTTTAATCGTATTACCCATAATGCATGTGTCTATGGTTTAAGTGTGTGTATATGACACACTTTATCGTCATAATTTAAGATATTAGCCACTATGTATATCGTGCTAAATGATAATGATAATGAATCGGGTTAATGAAATGTAGGCCCTTACTACTGAACATGTTAAAGGTACTCCAGCTGATCTTACAAGGACGTTTATCCATTATATCACCAGTCCGGCAGCTAAGTGTGTCAGAATTCTTTTTATGAACATTTAAAAATCTTTTTAAAGGGACACACGACAGGCTTGATTTTTTAAAAACGCACGGCATCAGTAAGACGGCGTCTCGTTAGTTTTTCTACATAACTGGTATTTGTTCAATGATATATATTAAAGAATAGTATATAGCTGTGTTTGCAAATTATTAACTGGAGATTATATTGCACCAATAATACATATAAACACATGGTAAAATAAAACAAAACAATTAAAACACAAAATTGTATTTAATTATATGAAAGCAAGTTTAAAGTCAAATTGATATTGGATAAATAAATCGAGACGCTGATATCCTTGCTTGATAACTGCTTCAAGGTTGTCGAGTGTCCCTTTAACACTAACTGGGATCTTAGTTAAAGGGCGAACTTTTTTATCCGACATTGTTATATAAGCTATACTTGTATTGTAAACTTAGATATGTATTAGATGATGTACTATGTACAAATCTGAATAAAATTATGTTCTGTTCTGTTCTTATATGTTCATACTTAAAGGGACACACGACACTCTTGCTTAAAGTGTTTATCAAGCGTTGCAATTAACGTCTCGATTTATTTATCCAGTATCATTTTGACTTTAAACCTCCTTGCATATAATTAAATAAAAAGCTGAGTTTTCATTGTTCGTCTTATTCTAGCGTATGTTTACGTATATTATTGGTACGTGATATAATTAACAGTTAGTAATATGCAAAAAACAATTTGCTCTATACAACTCTTATATTTATACTCGTGTATTATTACAAGAACGTTTGTTTGTCTGCTTGTGATTTGAGTTTAATAAAGTGATGTTCTGTTCTGTTCTGTTCTGTTCTGTTCTGTTCTATAATTAATATTAATGACTGAACAAATGCAAGATATGAAGAAAAACTAACGGGACGCCGAGAGTTTTAAGCAAGCACGATAGCCGTTTGTCCCTTTAAGCAGTGTAGATATTTCCAAAAGTAGAGGAGACATTAAGAAATTTCTAATTTATCTCAAATTACATGTTAATCAGCTAACAGTTATACACGTCTCTTTGTTTTATGATATTTTACACGGGTTGTACAAACGTTGCAGTTTTCACTTTAACGTTCGTATATTAATATAATTGCTATCCATTAACACATCCATGGGACCCCAGGAAGGCACTTCTCAAATTACGTTTTAAAAAACGAATTTCAGAAAACAGAGTTCAGCCATAGATGTTTTTTAGATTGCCTTCGTTATGTTTGAATGGAGTAGCCCTGATATAAATTATGTATAACATCTCTGTATCGTAAAGTGATTTTTAACCATTTCTTGTTATTCTTAAAGGGAATGTAGCGACAAAGCCACGCCATTTTATTATTGAGTGTTCTGAACAAAAATCGGATGATAAACAAAGAATAAATGCTCATTTGAAAGTTCTGTTGAAACGGATATGGAAGCCGCCATTTTGAGAGCTATGACAGTTTTAAACGACATTATATTGAATATTTATAAATATGACAAATTACTGATTTATAGGGAAAAAAATAACAGTAACTGTATGAAAAATAAGTATACTTAATAGCAATAATGCTTTATATGACCAGTAAAGGATTTGCATTCATATGCATTGATTTCTTTGCTTTAAATGATATTTATCAACATTCCATATATGGTAATTTGGAACTATGACATCATAGTTCTAAAAATGGCGGCTCCCATATCCGTTTTAGAACAACTTTCAAATGGTCATATCTTTTTTGTTTATCATCCGAATTTGATCAATCTTTCACCCATTTCCAAGTATTTTAGAACTCTCAATAACGGGTGTGTTTTGCTGTGTCGCTACATTTCCTTTAACAGCACTGTTACTGTTATAAACAGTTTATGACTGCTACTTGCGTTCAGCTTACTGTCCTTTATAAGGTGAAATAATTACGTGTTTTAAATACATTGATTATTTTTGAATTTTTTTTCGAAATAAAAGAGACGACACAGCATTACATTTTACATTATTTTTATTTGTTTCTTCCTTAGTGTCCGAATTCAACCCAATGCTTTTGCGTGGACATCTGAAGATTGCCATGTGTCTGTGTCTCTTTAAAATAATAAAATACAAGTTAGAATGTGGACGTTTTCGTATTATTTGTAATAGAACACAAGAAAACATGCATGAGTCTTTCAGATTATTATAATTATGATCTCAAAGGTAAGTTTGTTTTCAATAAAATTGTTTGCAAATATTGATTTCCATTATCCGAACCATGAAATTGCAGCCATCTGCAGTACACGCACTGACATTCCTTATCGACCCAAAGGCAATACAAATATAGAAATATTATCATTAATTAAATCTCTCGGATGCACTAACCTCGGCCTTTAATTTCTAATACTTTCGCTTCCATTCTCGATTTACATATGTCTGTTGTAAATGGAGAAATAAAGTCCAGCGAGATGATTGTTATTTAACTCCACTTTGACGGGGATGTTCCCCGAGCAACTTTTTATGGGTTATAGGTTCCCGAGCAACTTCTTATGGGTTATATGTTTCTCAACGTATTCCTTATTCTAGAGCTCTAGAGGACTTCGTAACCTGTTTATATGCTGCACGTTAAGTGGGAAATAACTCTCCGGGCTTACAGTTAAATGTGAGTAGAAAATATAGTATGGGAAATAACTCTTCCGGGCTTACAGTTAAATGAGTAGAAAGAACTGCTTACAGTTAACTGAGTAGACATTAAGCTCTGGCTTCCTGACGATCTGTAACAGCTTGCTGACGATCCATAACGAATACAAGAGAAACGGGACATGGGAAATAACAGACGGGTGGCTTATTTGTTTGAGTGGTGTTTTACGTCCTTTTTTAGCTCATGTCCCATATATATGACGGTCGATTTATTTGTGGTAGAGACAGACACCCCATTTTTCCTGGGTATAATCAGTACCATTCGTAAGAATCGACACTTTCTCACTTGACAAGTCGAGGTCCCAGTGGGATTCGAAACAGACTTACATGGGTGTTATATTTAGAGAAACAGACATACGTAGGTTTTAGATTACAGAAACATACATACATGGGTAGAATTAGAAAAAACAGACATACAATGGTATAGCCATACATGGGTGTTAGATTTAGAGAAACAGACATGTATATGGGTGTTAGATTTAGAGAAACAAAAATACATGGATGTTTGACATGGGTGTTAGATTTAAAGAAACAGACAGATATCGGTGTTAGATTAAGATTTACAGACAAACGGGGTGTTAGATTGTTAAAATTGGAAACAGTAAACAACTAATACAACATGTTATTCCAAGCAAACTGTGTGTATTATGCAGTTATTGTTTATGATAGTCACTTCCGTTGGAAAAAAACACAACTTAAACAACAGAGGATATTTGTTGGTCTGGAGTGAATATAGGATTTATTTTCAGCTCGAAGTGAGAAAACTTATATTTTCACAAGTGCTTTACTTATATTTTCACGAGTGCTTTAGAACGAGTGAAAATATAAGTTTTTCGAGATGAAAATAAATCCTATATTCACGACAAACCAACAAATATTCTATTTATTATATACTTTTTATCATGCAACACTACAAAACTGTTTCAAACAGAAAATACGTTTCGTTCCGACAGTTCCCCTTTAACGTATTCGCGGATAAATATAGTAAGTAACGCCAGGGCGTGAGGCGATTTACATATATTTAGTGCGCATAGACTATTTTGACACGAATTATGAATGTTATTAGCCAATGTAGAAAAAAAAGCAGTTCCATTTTTCCGGCAGTGAGAATAAAAGTTCTTATATTCTCACTGTGAAAATACAGACAATGAGAATATAAGGTTTATTCTAACCATACAATCCACCATTTCACTGGGAAGTATATAATAAAGCGTTACGTTATAAGTTGAACACCTTCTTCATCACCCCTTTTTCCCCCGCAGGCCGCTGAAACCAGTATAAACGGTACGTATCAGGTGTCTGATGCTTGTAGCAGATGCTATCATAACAATAAACTAAACACCACTTTTCTTTCATCGGAAACAGTTTACCTATCATCCATTGTTTTCCCCTAAGTGCCTCTTAATTGTCCTTAGTGGTCCTTAGTGGTATTTAGTAGGACCCTATGTTTCTACAAACATCGGTGTTATATTTAGATTTACAGACAGACGAGGGTGTTAGATTTAGAGAAACATACATACATCGGTGTAAGATTTAGATTAACATACAGACGGTCACGGGGGTGTTAGAAAAACATAAAGACACCGGTGTTAGATTTAGCGAAACAGACAGAACGGGGTATTATATTTAGAGAAACAAACAGACGGGGGGTGTTAGATTTAGAAAAAAAAACAGACAGACATCGGTGTTATATTTAGAGAAACAGACAGACGTGGTTGTTAGATTTAGAGAAACAGACAGACGGGGTATTATATTTAGAGAAACAAACAGACGGGGTGTTAGATTTAGAGAAACAGACAGACATCGGTGTTAGATTTAGAGAAACAGACAGACGGGTTGCTATATTTAGAGAAACAGAGAGACATTGGTGATATATTTAGAGAAACAGATACACGGTGTGTTAGATTTAGAGAAACAGACAAACGGGATGTTATATTTAGAAAACAGACATCGGTGTTAGAGAAACATTGAGAGAAGCATTCATATATCGGTATTAGATTTAGAGAAACAGACAAACATGGGTTTTATATTTAGAGAAACATACAGACGGAGTGTTAGATTTAGAGAAACAGACAGACGGTGTGTTATATTTAGAGAAACAGACAGACATCGGTGTTAGGTTTGGAGAAACAGACACACAGGGCGTTAGATTTACGGGGATGGTATATTTAGAGAAACATACGAAAGGGGTGTTATATTTAGAGAAACAGACATACATCGGTGTTAGATTTAGAGAATCAGACAGACATCGGTGTTAGCTTTAGAGAAACAGACAGACGGGGTGTTAGATTTAGAAAAACAGACAGACATCCGTGTTAGCTTTAGACATGGGTGTTAGAATTAGAGAAACAGACAGACGGGGTTTTATATTTAGAGAAACAGATATACGGGTGCTAGATTTAGAGAAAAAATAGACAGACATCTTTGTTAGCTTTAGAGAATCAGACAGTCGGGGTGTTAGATTTAGAAAAACAGACAGACAGGCGGGGTGTTAGATTTAGAAAAACAGACAGACAGGCGGGGTGTTAGATTTAGAAAAACAGACAGACAGGCGGGGTGTTAGATTTAGAAAAACAGACAGACAGGCGGGGTGTTAGATTTAGAAAAACAGACAGACATCGTAGTTAGCTTTAAAGAAATTGACAGACGGTGGTGATACCTTTAGAGAAACAGACAGACGGAGATTATATTTAGAGAAGCATAAAGACAGGAGTGTTTGATTTAGGGACACGAACCGACAGGGGTGTGATATTCAGAGAAACAGATACAATACAATGTTCAGACATTCGGTGTGATGTTTAGAGAAACAGACAGATGGTGAAGACACAGGCATGATGTTAGATTTTGAGAAACAGACGGGAGTGTGCTGTTTAGAGAAACAGACACACTGGAGTGTTCTTTTTAGAACAACAGGCAAATTTCGGGTCGTTGTGAACTACTTTCGACGAAATATAGGTTACGTCCGGTTTCCGCTACAAACTGCTTATCTTGCTTCTTTCTTGCAGGATGTAAATTTCGGGTTACTGTGACCTACTTTCGATCAAATGCAGGTCACGTCCAGTCACCGCTACGACATGCATCCTCCGTTAGATGCCATTAATTTAACACCTTTTGGGATTGACATTGGTGTTGGTCAAATAAAAAATCTAGACCTTTATAATTGGACTCGACATGTAGGTCGTGGCCTTCATGTTCAAAAGAAGCACGGATAGGAATTTTATGACAACCCTTGATATAAGAGCGATTTTAGCTAGTAGAGCGTCCACATGCCCTCTTATGCCTCTTGTTCGAGCAACGGACAGACAATGGTGTTACATTTAAAGAAATGAACAGACAATGTTGCTATATTTAGATAAATGAACAGACAATGGTGCTATATTTAGATAAATGAACAGACAATGGTGCTATGTTTAGAGAAATGAACAGACAATGGTGTTATATTTAGAGAAATGAACAGATAATGGTGTTGTATTTAGAGAAATTGTTGGTAGATTGGTTGGATGATGTTTTACGCCATTTTCAACACATTTTATGCTATATATATGACGGTCGATTGGTTTGTGGTGGAGTCAGACCACCCACTTCTTCCTGGGTAGAACCAGTACTGTATACCACCCGCATTCGTACGAATAACACTTTCTCACAAGTCGAGCTCCCAGTGAGATTCTAACCCGCAGCGGCGAGAGGCGAGGTTTACAACTCAGCATCTTTACCATGGAGGCCACGAAGGATATTTATAGAAATGGGCAGACAATGAGAAACAGATAGGCATGGTTGTTATAGATTTACAGTAACTGACAGACAGGGGTGTTAGATTTTGAGACAGGCTTAAATGGAAGCAGACAAGGATGTTGGATTTAGAAAAAAAGACAGGGGTTAGAATTACAGAAACATACAGGGATGTTAAGATTTAGATAAACAGACAGTGGTGTTCGAGATAGAGAAACAGACAGGCAGACAGTGGTATTCGAGTTAGAAAACAGACTGACAGTGGTGTTAGATTTAGAGAATCAGACAGTGGTGTTTGAGTAAGAGAAACAGACAGACAGTGGTGTTCGAGTTAGAGAAACAGACAGTGGTGTTTGAGTTAGAGAATCAGACAGTGATGTTTGAGTTAGAGAATCAGACAGTGGTGTTGGAGTTAGAAAAACATACTGTGGTGTTTGAGTTAGAGAAACATACAGTGGTGTTAGATTTAGATAATCAGACAGTGGTGTTTGAGTTAGAGAATCAGACAGTGGTGTTAGATTTAGAGAATCAGACAGTGGTGTTTGAGTTAGAGAATCAGACAGTGGTGTTTGAGTTAGAGAAACATACAGTGGTGTTTGAGTTAGAGAATCAGACAGTGATGTTTGAGTTAGAGAATCAGACAGTGGTGTTGGAGTTAGAAAAACATACTGTGGTGTTTGAGTTAGAGAAACATACAGTGGTGTTAGATTTAGAGAATCAGACAGTGGTGTTTGAGTTAGAGAATCAGACAGTGGTGTTATATTTAGAGAATCAGACAGTGGTGTTTGAGTTAGAGAATCAGACAGTGGTGTTTGAGTTAGAGAAACATACAGTGGTGTTAGATTTAGAGAATCAGACAGTGGTGTTTGAGTTAGAGAAACATACAGTGGTGTTTGAGTTAGAGAATCAGACAGTGGTGTTATATTTAGAGAATCAGACAGTGATGTTAGATTTAGAGAATCAGACAGTGGTGTTTGAGTTAGAGAATCAGACAGTGGTGTTAGAGAATCAGACAGTGGTGTTTGAGTTAGAGAAACATACAGTGGTATTATATTTAGAGAATCAGACAGTGGTGTTTGAGTTAGAGAAACATACAGTGGTATTATATTTAGAGAATCAGACAGTGGTGTTTGAGTTAGAGAATCAGACAGTGGTGTTTGATTTAGAGAAACATACAGTGATGTTTGAGTTAGAGAAACATTCAGACGGTGGTGTTTGAGTTAGAGAAACTGTTCGAGTTACAGTAACAGACAGTGGCGTTTGAGTTAGAGAAACAGACAGATAGTGGTGTTCGAGTCAGAGAAACAGACTGACAGTGGTGTTTGAGTTGAACGCAAACACCACTGTCTGTTTCAGTTAGAGAAACAGACAGGCAGTTGTGTTCGAGTTAGAGAAACAGACAGGCAGTAGTGTTTGAGACAGAGAAACAGAAAGACAGTGGAGATCGAGAATCAGACCCGAGTTAGAGAAACAGACAGACAGTAATGTTTGAGTTAGAGAAACAGACAGTGGTGTTGGAGTTAGAGAAACAGACATACAGTGGTGTTCGAGTTAGAGAAACTGGCAGACAGTGGTGTTCCGAGTTAGAGAAACATACAGTGGTTTGAGATAGAGAAACAGATAGACAGTGGTGTTCGAGTAAGAGAATCAGACAGACAATGGTGTTCGAGTTAGGGAAACAATCAGACAGTTGTGTTCGAGTTAGAGAAACAGACTGACAGTGGTGTTTGAGTTAGAGAAACAGACAGACAGTGGTGTTCGAGTTAGAGAAACAGATAGACATTCGTGTTTGAGTTAGAGAAACATACAGACAGTGGTGTTCGAGTTAGAGAAACAGACAGTGGTGTTTGAGTTAGAGAAGACAGTGGTGTTCGAGTTAGAGAAACAGATAGACATTCGTGTTTGAGTTAGAGAAACAGACAGTGGTGTTTGAGTTAGAGCAACAGACAGACAGTGGGTTCGAGTTAGAGAATCAGACGGACAGTGGTGTTCGAGTTAGGGAAACAGGCAGACAGTGGTGTTCGAGTTAGGGAAACAGGCAGACACTGGTGTTCGAGTTAGAGAATCAGACAGACAGTGGTGTTCGAGTTAGGAAAACAGACAGTGGTGTTTGAGTTAGAGAAGACAGTGGTGTTTGAGTTAGAGAAACAGACAGACAGTGGGTTCGAGTTAGAGAATCAGACGGACAGTGGTGTTCGAGTTAGGGAAACAGGCAGACAGTGGTGTTCGAGTTAGTGAAACAGGCAGACACTGGTGTTCGAGTTAGAGAATCAGACAGAAAGTGGTGTTCGAGTTAGGAAAACAGACAGTGGTGTTTGAGTTAGAGAAACAGACTGACAGTGGTGTTTGAGTTAGAGAAACAGACAGACAGTGGTGTTCGAGTTAGAGAAACAGACAGTGGTGTTTGAGTTAGAGAAGACAGCGGTGTTTGAGTTAGAGAAACAGACAGACAGTGGGTTCGAGTTAGGGAAACAGACAGACAGTGGTGTTCGAGTTAGGGAAACAGACAGACAGTGGTGTTCGAGTTAGGGAAACAATCAGACAGTTCTGTTAGAGCTAGAGAAACAGACTGACAGTGGTGTTTGAGTTAGAGAAACAGACAGACAGTGGTGTTCGAGTTAAAGAAACAGATAGACATTCGTGTT
This sequence comes from Cyrtodaria siliqua, assembly GCA_037043455.1. Taxonomy (NCBI): domain Eukaryota; kingdom Metazoa; phylum Mollusca; class Bivalvia; order Adapedonta; family Hiatellidae; genus Cyrtodaria; species Cyrtodaria siliqua. The sequence continues at coordinate 33,140 of JAWPHD010018001.1, forward strand.
TGAGTTAGAGAAACAGACAGTGGTGTTTGAGTTAGAGAAACAGACAGACAGTGGTGTTTGAGTTAGAGAAGACAGTGGTGTTTGAGTTACAGAAACAGACAGACAGTGGGTTCGAGTTAGAGAATCAGACGGACAGTGGTGTTCGGGTTAGGGAAACAGGCAGACAGTGGTGTTCGAGTTAGGGAAACAGGCAGTGGTGTTCGAGTTAGAGAATCAGACAGACAGTGGTGTTCGAGTTAAGAAAACAGACAGTGGTGTTTGAGTTAGAGAAACAGACAGTGGTGTTCGAGTAACAGACAATGGTGTTTGAGTTAAGAGAAACAGACATTGATGTTTGAGTTAGAGAAACAGACAGTGTGTTTGAGTTAAAAGAAACAGACAGACAGTGGTGTTTGAGCTAGAGAAACAAACAGACAGTTGTTTGAGTTAAAGAAACAGACAGTGGTGTTTGAGTTAGAGAAACAAACGCTGATTTTTTAGTCAGAGAAACAGACAGTGGTGTTCGAGTTAGAGAAACAGAAATACTGGCATACAGTGGATTTTAAGAAACATATTTAGAGGAACAGTAAGAAAGACGAGTAGTGGAATTCATAGAGATTTATGGACACAGACAAGCAGTGGAATGCAGAGGATTTAGGGAAACAGAGACCGACACGCATTGGAATGCAGAGAATTGAGGGAAACAGATGGACACGCAGCGGAAAACAAACAGATGGTCAGACAGATGGTCAGATGGTCAGACAGACAGACAGACAAACCTTTGTCAAGCCCGTTTGTTTTTAAATATGTTCAAGGATAAATGAACTACACAACGAATGAATTAGTTCTTACAATTTATTTAATAGTTTAACAAAAGTTTTTTTATTCATAACATATTACCGTGAAAATAGATTGGTCCATCAATCCAACGAAAGAAAGAGCACCTTGGACGTGAAAATAATTGCATGTGTCAGTCTATAATTGCAACTTAACAATACAGACTTAAAAAATAATTATACACATATCGCGATATTCAACAAATCATTATTGAAAACAATAATTATGGTCGGATAATAAAACACTTGGTCAACTGCAATTAATTAATTGCATAATTATAACGTAAATGGCTATTGGTCCCGATTTATCAATGATCAAAGTACAGAATGTTAACTCCGTGCGAGATTCGTTCTTGCTATAATTAATGTAAATGATTAAGTGAAAGCATGAATAAGAGTCGATGATGATGTGGGCGTTCAAGTGTAAATCATAATTAAAAATACAACTCCACCCACATTAATCACTGTATTGTTTACTTATGCCACGTGCCAATAAACTGTCCAGTATTACAAGTACACCTAATTATTTAAAGGGACTCGCGGCAATGTTGATGTTTTTATATCCAGGTTCAAACTGGTTGTTTGTCTTAAAGTGTTGATTCTGAGGTTTATATTTTCGAAGATAAATCACTGAGTGATAATCTACAAAATTACCTGGACGAATTTACTCCAATTCATTTTTATATAGCCTAAAATGTTCGAAAATGAAACCATTTATCCAATTCATTGCATGTACATTTAATATAAGAGAAATTATAATTTTTCTTCGTTATTTTATGATGTTCTACAACAGGGTTTGCTAAATCAATGATGTATATTTACTGAACATTTACTGAAGTAATATATCAAAATAATTTCTTTTGAACGATTTCTGAAACATGATTTGCAAATATTGAAATTGTTTTTGTTTTTTTGCGTGACGCAACATTTTTGAAATTGCTTTGCGTCCCGTTAATATAATCATGCTTTCTTAACATGGTTTGTCAATAATACATTAACATAGCGACAAAAGGCTGTGTTTCGCAAAACAATTATCGAAAAGTAATAACCTATATTATGTCAATAATTATGCAGAGCATAAGGTTCACATCAATAAACAGTGTTTACAATAACATGGAACTGAACACATATTTGCATAAGCATTCTACAGAGAAAGGCACACCTTCATATACATTTATCACCGTTATTTGCAAAAGACGCTATTGACTGAAATACGTATTCATACATACAAAGATGTTTCTGCTAATTCAATTGGTGATCTGAGAAGAAGTCTCAATGTGTACACGGTGCACATTAAATTGAAACTGATTTTTAGCTCATCATGCAGTCTTTCAAAAGTGTATGGACAGAATTTCTTATTATAACCAATGGTCTCCATCCACCAACTGCCTTTTACGCAGTTACACACGTTTTAAAGTATTTCAATACATTACAAATGTAAAGTTGTCCGGCTACATTGTTTGTTTCGTATTTTACCCGCTCTTCAAGACGGTTGTGGAGGAGTTAACACTGGTATCAATGTAAATGAACAAAAGTCAAATGTATCTAATCGACAATCATTCTTGCTTTTCCGAAACTTTGTCCTGCTTGTGTGGCCCCTTTGTTGGACCCCATCTGAAGTCCGATTACACCCTGACCGGCTTTTAATTGCTCATCTGTAAAGTTTCTGGAATTTCTTTCGGATTCCTTTGGTCCAAACCCTGGCCCACCTTTGGTTTGTACCTGGAGTAAATAGTCAACATGTAATTATGTTTTAATAAAATATTTCTGATGTAATTTACTATATACATTTGAACTTTACAGAAATGTCCTTTGGGGCAAAGTTAGAAGTATTTGTAAATACTTAACAGCAAAGAGCAGTATCCATTTAAAATTCAAAAACAACCTACTACACTATTTGGTGACGTTATGGTGTGTTGGAGAAACTCGGACAAAGCTGACGCGCATGCCCACCAGCACGCCATCCAACGTCACTCGCCTGTTTAGTTTATCAACACAACTGTCTGTCTGTCGCTTTCATAATTCAAAAAAAAAATAGACACGGCCATACTAGTAAGAAGTAACCGTCTATAGTGTGGATTAATAGTACAAGGCCATACTTTATGTATGTATTAGGTAAAAAGTGAACTTGGCAATAACTGTACTTAGCGGGGATAAGGCATTAACTAGACATGTATTTGAGTATTAATTAAAAAAATAACAGAGAATAACCATATCTGTATCTGTGCATGTACATAGTTGCCATAACTGTATCTATGCTCTACTGAAAAAAGACATGGTCATTATTATAGTTTTAAGTATAACTAAATATAACGATGGAACATACTTTTCTCGCAAATGCACACAAACAAATGATGACCATGTTCATGTTCTGGGACTCGTACAAGTCTACTGTTTGGAATAACTCAGTTTTGGGCACCCCGTAAGTCTCGACGGCCTGCAGGAACTTGTTGATGCATTCCATCTGCTTGAATGCCATCTTCTCTTTTTTGATGCCTTTGACGGGGAGAGCAAGAGCTTCTACTAGCCTGTCAGAAACGAATTGCAGTACAATTAGTTGGAGCATATCAAATACAAAAACATTGTTTTATTACATTTCCATGCGTGAAAGATCGGGATTTCTCAGTGCAAGAATATTCATAATCGCTAAATATTAATAACTAACTCAGAACACAATAATAACTAACGTTGCTAACTCAGAACACAATAATAACTAACGTTGCGACGTTGAGGCGTGACGTCAAAAAAGTGTTGCTGGCGTCGACGTCATCGTCATCCGCCGATAACGTTCAATAAAGCGAATATTTGTTTGAAAAACGTAATTTAAAATGTAATAAATAGATTATTTAACTGCTGGGATCGATTATTGGGTAATCCTTCACTTGATGGTAGACGTGCTTTGTTTTTTCATTCACTCGCGTGCGCTCGTTCGTGAAAAGAACCACACGTCTACCACTCGTGAAGGATTTCCCTATAATCGATCCCAGCAGTTAAATAAACTCTATATTCTGTCTGGCCACTCTGAGATTGCAACTGAAAATCGTTATACAAGACCGAAAACGAAGAAACATGGTTAAATTACAGGTCTGCAATCAAACGTGACGCTTGTGAATGTTCGGATTTTTCGGTATTATGTCGTTCTTTGTTGTTTTTCCTTCTGTGTTCAATTGTTTTATTTAGTTTGTTTGCAGAAGTTAATGTTTATTTATAATTACTGTAACTAATTTGTATCATTAATCATAATGGCCATTGTTTGTATGTAAATTATATGAATCCTCGTGGGCTTTTTAGCCTATTAGAATACTGAATAAAGAATTATCTTTATTTTCATTTTTCTATCTACATATTTCTTCATTGTGCAAATAGTAGACTGCAAAGGCACTTGTTGTCACAAAATGACAGTGATCACAAATATATATCAGATGCTTACTTCAGAAGCAACAAATATCTGTAAGACTCTTACTTAAGAAGAACGTATCCGTCATGTAAGACTTCTGCCACGTATTTGGGATCACCGTTGGCTTGAACTTCAACATCCGGGCACCCAGCTGTTCTTTCCTTGACCCACGCCATCACTGTAGTGGCAACCTCCATATCATATTTTGAATTAATCTGAAAAATTAAAAATATATATGGTACTTTTCTTTTAATTTGCGTATATTTACAGGGAGACAAATGTGCGAATAACCAAGGACAGACAACCTCCAGGTGAACTACGACGGTGGCGCTTAGCTATATCATGAATGAGAGACACACGCGTCAACAGTATATGTAAAAACTGAAGTGCAGTGACTTAGTGTTTAGAGATTCTGCCATGCATTCGGGAGGTCGTGGGTTCGGTCCCCGGCCGTGTCATACCAAAAACTTTCAAACTGCTAGTAGCATTTGTAACCATCGCTTGACGAGCAAATAATTGGTGGTGCTACGTCTGTTTGGCCAAGTGTCAGAAAAGGGTGACTTGGTGGGGTATCATGTACTACGGCGTGGTATTCCAGTGTGACAGCACTATATCTGCTATAAGTAGTCGCCCAGCCGTACCGAGATTCTTTGGTGGCATACAGGGGGAACTTAAACACCTGTGTTATAGAACAAAACCTCGCTGAGTCGTTGAGTTTTCCAGACATTTTCATAAACAATAAAAAAACGGACAGAATATGAGACCCAATATAGTGCATTTGCACCATTTATATGAAACTGAAGTCGTATTGAATTTGGACAGACATTCTTAGTTCTTCCAGATCCCCTTCGTTCCCCTTTAAATATAACGTTATTTTATCATGTAAAAATCAGGACGTCATTTCTAATATAAGAGAATAGTCACGGAAAGTTATTCAACATCTAAACCTGTATCAATAAATGCAGAATTATATTAATAAACATTGATGGTCTCAGTGTGTCGTTTGGTTTACAGCCGGTGCCAGCCATTCATGAATATAACACGTGTTCGTCTGGTTAGATTTATTTCATCTGTATACAACTGCTTCCCCCTATCAATCCCCGTCTTAATCTTTTATGAAATGGTCTGTAATTTACATAACAGGGTGTGTGTGGTTTGCCTTAAAACACATGATTTATTGCACTACAAACCACTTCAACACTGCTATTCAAACTATGTTTGGACCCTTAATATTAAGTGCCTTATCATATGTTTGCGAATAAACGTATAAAAGATTCCATACATTGCAGCCCGATTTATGTTCATATAGACGACACGGTTGTAAAATGTTTGCAAGATGGACGTTAGCCCGGAATAGGTACCGGCCATTTGCCTTTACTGCGTGATAGGGACCGGTCAATTGCACTTACTCGGGATAGGGACCCGCCACTCAATGTCTATACCTCTGGGAAAGTCCAAAAACCGCAATTAGTCCATTGTTATTACCTTTGGTATATCCCGAGTTGACGTTAGTCCGGGATAGGTACCGGTCATTTGCCTTTAATTCGGAATTAGGACCAGTCCATTGCCTCTAATCCAACCGCCCCAAACCCCATTGGAATAGGTATTGTACACTGACATTACCCTTGAAATTGCAGTTACCCCGGCATAGGGACTGTCCTTTACCCCGGTACAGGGACCGGTCACTTGCTGTTACACTTGGATAGGGACAAATCCAATGACGTTAGTCCGGAAAGGGGACGTTACTCATACATGCTATCAGCATGCCTTGCGCTAAAGTTCATAGAAAGTTGACTGTCCTGTATGGCCCTAACGTAACCCCGGCATATCTGTGCCCACGAACAAAATGTTTACATAGTATTAACCTGTCTGTAATCTCACACTCGTTGCCTCTTTAATAAAGTTGGTAGACATAAATAAATTATCAAGTGCGCTATAAATAATGATGCCATAAAATTCAACTGAAGTGCAAACTAACGACCTCGTCAAAAATAATAAAAACTGAAAAATAGGCGTATCATATGTTAAAGAAAGTAGTTCGTGTTCGTTCCGTTCCTTCTATACCTAATTATTTGCTTGAAATATTCTGTGTCACTTCAACCACTTATAACCATGAAACTATAGCATGCGTGTAGAAACGTGAAATGAATGACACATCCGTCGACCTCCCCACCAAGCTAATATCCTTAATGTTCAGATAAGTGAGATTAGTTAATGAAAAAGGATACTGATTAAAGAGAGCAGACGACTGCAAACTCGTTTTCAAATCCAATATACGTATCCACAGGGGGTAAGCCGAGTATAACATGAGATATGTAAAATTAGATTGGGTGATAGTATATATTCAAGCATAATATGTAACTAGAATCTACAACGAATTACAAAGTAACAAGAGATGTGTATGCAACGACAAATAAACAGAACATGTCTTCAAAAAAGTGGACCTCTCTTCAAATAAGTTAACTGCTCTGTGAAATGTTGTTAGCAACAAAAAGTATATGGACTCCCTAGTGTTGCATTTTTAAACCTTTCTTTAAATCATTACGACGCGCATTAAATAAGTATGACTAGCAATTATTTAATTAAAGATATGTACAATCCCTCGAACCCCCACCCCACCTCCACTACATCTACACACACAAGTGTAAACAGTGGCTACCTAAACTGTTATCACACAATCCCGTGACTACTCTAAAACATACCCCTTTTTATTAACTATACTGTGTTCATATTTCGCACACTCCTTTGACTACCCTAAACTATTCCCGCCTTTTATTCCTATACTGAGTTCATATTTCACACACCCCTTTGACTACCAATCGTACATTTGGGCGTTTCCGAACATATGCGTCAGAATAAGTGAAACTTTGAATTATCAACTTTAATATCTTATCTTTAATCGTGGGAACACATGCCTACACAACAATTTGACAACATTAACAAATAATGCTGAGTGAAGGATCTACAAATACAAATATGTTACATGTCTTCGTAATGTGACAAAATGTATAGAGTCCTTTCACATTAAAGTTAATTGCTTATTGATGACGCGGAGTAATACATCACCAGGAGACCGTTATTATAATAGCAACAGAACTACATTATGGAATGTTGTAACCAAAGAAAGTCCTGTTCATAAAAAGCATATTTGAAACTAATTAAAAAGCAGAATATGTAACAGAAAACGTTAATACTACTTCCGATACAAATTCGACCACAATGTAACACAAAACTGTTGTAGATCTTACGAATGATTGCAGTTATTTTCCGTATCAACACTATTATACTAAAGATGTCGCATCTATAACTTTGACTTCCTCAATTTTGAACTGAAGTCATTTAAAATCCGTTTACTTCTCTCACAAAATTCTTCTCTCACCAAATTCTACTTAAAACACCGACTCGACGGCATTCATTGAGTGACTAACAGTGTGTCCATTATGATGACATTAAATATGTACTTAACTTTTTTGTAACGACTACTTTATTGTTATGATTTAAGTGAAACTGGACGCCAGTTAAAGGAGAGAGAACATTAATAGCGCTAATGGGTGGGACAACCAACGGCTCATATTTGTGCAACTACAAATGAAACATTGTCGATATATACTCATTTGATGCAGTTTTTTATATGATACAAACTGCATGTACTAAACACTGTTGATGTTGAAGAAAGTAAATGTATTGTAATGTTGTTACTAGTGAAATTGTTATTTCCATTAGGTAAATGTAACATGTTGGTAAATATGCCGCATGTCACAGAACACAGCCAACCAAAAAACACTGGGGGTTAAAAGGCTGCTGGTAGTTAAAAGGCTGCTGGTAGTTAAAAGGCCGCTGTGAGTTAAAATGCCGCTGGGAGTTAAAAGGCCGTTGAGGGTCAAAAAGCCGCTGGGGGTTAAAAGGCCGCTGGGAGTCAAAAGGCTGATGGGGGTTTAAAGGCCGCTGGGAGTCAAAAGGCTGCTGGGAGTTAAAAGGCAGCTGGGGGTTAAAAGGCTGCTGGTAGTTAAAAGGCCGCTGGGGGTTAAAAGGCTGCTGGTACTTAAAAGACTGCTGGGAGTTAAAAGGCCGCTGGGGTTAAAAAGCTGCTGGGAGTTAAAAGGCCGCTGGGGGTTAAAAGGCTGCTGGGAGTCAAAAGGCTGCTGGGAGTCAAAAGGCCGCGGGGAGTCAAAAGGCTGCTGGGAGTCAAAAGGCCGCTGGGGGTTAAAAGGCTGCTGGGAGTTAACAGGCCGCTGGGGGTTAAAAGGCTGCTGGTAGTTAAATGACCGCCGGAGTCAAAAGGCTGCTGGGAGTTAAAAGGCCGCTGGGGGTTAAAAGGCTGCTGGGAGTTAAAAGGCCGCTGGGGGTTAAAAGGCTGCTGGGAGTCCAAAGGCCGCTGGGAGTCAAAAGGCTGCTGGGAGTCAAAAGGCCGCCGCTGGGAGTCAAAAGGCCGCTGGGAGTCAAAAGGCTGCTGGGAGTCGAAAGGCCGCTGGGAGTCAAAAGGCTGCTGAGAGTAAAAAGGCTGCTATCTTCATGTTGTTGTTTTATAATAAATTATTCTATTTTCGTATACATATCTAATATCGATTAA
>JAWPHD010018002.1:0-41920 GCA_037043455.1 Cyrtodaria siliqua
TATATCTTTAAGCGATCTTTGACTCATGTTATGTGTTTTATCAGCACATTTAATGTTTTCATATAAAGGGAGGGTAACTCTCAAAAGATGTAACAATTTAAACAAAAAATAAATGTTTTACAAACTATGAGTCAAACAAAATACTTATCATATATCTATTCTAAGATATATTTAAAATAAGAAAATTAGTTCAGATACAAAGGTTGATACTAGAAATGTTCAGTGTATAGACTTAGTTCGAGAGATATAAATCGTATACCGACAGAAGTGAAGTTACTCACTGGAACATACATATTTGCAGACAAACAGGGCCAAATTCAACCAAACCGACGTCAATCCGGAGTGTCTACTCTGACACGAGTCTGATGAGAGTCTCCACACTTCTTGCTCGAGTGCAATGAGCTAAACGATGTCAGAAAACATACTAAGAGACTATATCCATGTGTTAGATACTCTGCTACATATATATCCGTGTGCCGCAAATTATAGCTTCCTTCAGCTTCTAGTGGACTGCAGTGTGCTTTTGCGTGATTGTGAATAATACAGTCAGTAGACATCAACTCCTATGTAGAACTCCTACACTTTCATAGCAGAGGATTATGTTATGCTCTAGATATATTAGATTAGAGCTTGGATCTAAACATAAAAATAGAAGTAGGACATGACGGCACACGCAAACTGGGGAACTCTACTAAGTCGTTTAAAGCTTTTACTTAAAATACCACGGAATGGACAAACATTTGTTATGGTAATGGTTTGCCTATGAAGGCGGAATATATTAATAAGAACAAGAACAACAACAACAAGATGGCTGAATCAATCTCTACCCAGTGTACACTCGTTCCTCATTTGACACTGTCAACGTCAAAGGAAGTAGGGCGAACGGTAAGGTCACGTGACTATGCAAAAAAGTTATGACGATGTTTATAATAAATCCTTTTGCGTGATATGCAAAGATAAAATATAGACCTAATATTAAATAATTTCAATTTTTATTTCTATGAGTTAACCTGTTTTAGTAATTTTCTGCTATCGAGCTTCGGTTTGAAATGATATCTTGTTCGATTGAGGAGACCTAAGTACGTATTATTTTTGTAGTAAAATAGTCCCGATTAAAACTAAATTGTTTTCATGCATTATTTCAAATCTTGCAACATCTAATTTACAGATATTCTGAAAATTATATTTACGCAAGAAATAAATAGGTTTCAGGCAAACATATTCCAATTTAACAGGTTTAACCAAAATCTTGTAATTTAGTAGTTAGCAGAGATATATATGTGAGTGCAAGGAACGATAACTCTGCGTGGAGATTGATGGCTGAATGTGGATGAAAACAAAACTCTCTCGTGAAATTGTCGAAATTTACAGCTTCCACGACAACTTTCAGTTTCGGCGCTTCAGGTATCCGTTCGAGTTAATTATCCCATTATGTTTTAGTCGTTTTTGGACTAGGGGCTTTTCAACAGGCGACACAATTCGAGCACGCTAGAAGCCGCAACAGATCGTCACTGGCGAAATGTATCACTACGCTCACAGACAGAGCGTCAGCTGTCATTTTGATTGGGTGTTCATTCGCATAAAAGAGGTAAACACATCCCATTCACTGTATGCATATTCATAGGGGACATGGCTTTGTGAAGAGAAGAAATAGTTCTCCCGATCAGACAAATACCATCTAAATCGCAAATAAGCTGTGGGAAATGGAAAGAAAATTGAAAAATGTGATGTTTGGGCCTATACTTTTTTCTACTAAGACAAGAAACAAGATGATATATTTTTCTCGAAATATTATAAACCCCGTTTGGACCTCGTACATCCAGCTTTGCAATTTGGGATAAAGTAGCTCATTTGCATATTAATGTCGAAAGGACCAATGCTTCCGAGCAAAAGTAGTTATTTTTCAGAAAAAAGAATGGAGGTAAACATTTGCGATATCAGTGGGAAAATGGAACATCCGTCACCTAATGGAGACAATCTTAAAGAAAGTCTTCGTCAAAATGTTATAATTGCAGATTTACAAATTATATTACTACGCTGTAGAAGCTCCATTTCAGACGCAATAGATTGAACTGACCACGCGTTGATTTCAGGACCCGCGATCACTATTAATCGAGTGGAGAAGATTTGTTCGAATCCGACTTGGTACAGATATGAATAATGTTGCTCCGAATTAATACATGATGGAATACATACCACAATAAAAAAAATATATAAACAATAATAAAATTAGATGTATTTTTCCAAAAAGGATAACTCATACGGCCCATATTTCTATCCGGTGCAAGCGTCGGAATTTAATAATTACAATCTGATCCCTTCGAACTCAAGAAGACGCTTTCCGCCAGTTTTGTCAACAGGTCAGTGCATACAATGTTCATAAATGAACTTACACCATGTACACTCAACAGAACTGTTCAATTGATTAGCGCATGCCACGATGTTAGACCTATAGATTATATATAGTAAGAGCCGTGCCATCTTCTTGTCATTGAACTCAAATTCGCTCAAGTTGGCATACTTGATTCTCTGGTACAAAAAGAGTACGAGAGATTGAATGACAGTTTATGTTTTATTGGTTATAATTCTACTTCTGACATGAGCAGGTTATGCTGCCTAGGCTATCTTACGTACCGAGAAATAACAATTAGTATAGAACTGTTGGTGGTTTTGGCCATTTTTGGAGTTCAATATCTTTCAGTATATAATATATATACATACATATAACCATTTTTTGGGGGTCCAGAACTCAATTAATTAATATTTTAACCACTCAAGTCCACCTTTTACTATCCTAGCTCTGTGCCGGGTGCCTGTGGCTCTTCTAGCCTATGACCTATAGAGTTAAAGTTTTTTGATAAAAACTGGTTTGTCTTGCCAGCTTCATGTAGTTAGTAATTGTTTTTCGCAAATATGATCTCATCGTTACTCCGGCATTTATAGGAGAACTTATTTAATAATTTCCCACGAATCCTTTGAGCTTTACCATTCATGAATGAAACGCGGCTTGCAAAAGAACTGTCTGTATTATCATTATTTAATTTTTATTCTAGCTTGTCATATTTGGTTAATAAAATATAATTTCTTCGAATTTTGGTTATCCCAAGGGTGGCTAGCGAGCGTTTTCGAATCTCTTGAGAAATATTTCATAAACAGTATAGTAGAGGGAATGTCTGCTGATATAAGCCAGGAGCACATGGTGAAATGTTATTTCCCACTGCAAAACGGGGAGATATTAAGGGTTTAATTCACCTTTATTCTACATCAAATTGCCATATGGTCTATTTTAATGATATTCCGACTTGTGAGTCATTTACCCAAGGCCTGTTATCTATCTGACTGCGCTTCTCGCACGCCATTCCACGAGCTTGGTTCAAAGTGTATGAGCTTTTCCCCTAAATGTAGCACTCGTCAAAGGTGTTCAATATACAATGAATCCTACCACTGGAAATAAACGAAACCTACAAATGGAAACAATGAATCCTACCAATGGAAATAAACGAAACCTACAAATGGAAACAATGAATCCTACCAATGGAAATAAACGAAACCTACAAATGGAAACAATGAATCCTACCAATGGAAATAAACGAAACCTAAAAATGGAAACAAGTGAATCCTACCAATGAAAAACGCATCTGTAAATGCTAGAGGAGGTCATCAATGACAAACCATTTCGTGGTCCCGCCTTAATTCCATTAAGCGATGGGAAAGCTCATATTAGCAGGATTTTATAACGGATATTTCGGCAATAAAACACGTTTAAAAACATTTTTGTTTACTGAAACAATGTGATAACCTTTTTAAAATTACCTATTAAATGTTTTAATTTTACAATATGCAAACTTTTTAAGTCGAAATTAAAGGTTTTATTTCACACCCCATCCAGCCTCGTTTTCGCTTCTTGGAGAATGGGTTGGATCGGGAAGAAAGTTAATACTCTGAACACGTAATGCACAGCAGTAGAAGAAATATACACCTATTAATGACAAACACTGTAGTAGAAGCAAGAGGAATATTCACCACTAGAAAATACAGCGGTGGAAGAGGCACCTACCAAAGGTAAACGCAACAGTAGAAGCAAGGGGAATCTAACAAAGGCAGACCCACTAGTAAAAGCAATGGGAACCTAATAATGGACAACACACCAGTAGAATAACCTAATAATGGAAAACACACCAGTAGAATAACCTAATAATGGAAAACACACCAGTAGAATAACCTAATAATGGAAAACACACCAGTAGAATAACCTAATAATGGAAAACACACCAGTAGAATAACCTAATGGAAAACACACCAGTAGAATAACCTAATAATGGAAAACACACAAGTAGAATAACCTAATAATGGAAAACACACAAGTAGAATAACCTAATAAAGGAAAACACACAAGTAAAATAACCTAATAATGGAAAACACACAAGTAGAATAACCTAATAATGGAAAACACACCAGTAGAATAACCTAATGGAAAACACACCAGTAGAATAACCTAATAATGGAAAACACACCAGTAGAATAACCTAATAAAGGAAAACACACCAGTAGAATAACCTAATAATGGAAAACACACAAGTAGAATAACCTAATAATGGAAAACACACAAGTAGAATAACCTAATAATGGAAAACACACCAGTAGAACAAAAAGAACCTGCCAGTGACAAACCCAACAGTAGAAGCAATAATAACCTAATAAAGGCAAACACAACAGTAGAATAAAGAGGAACTTAATAAAGATAAACGGACTAGTAAAAAACAATGGGAACCTAACAACGGCTTGTGTATGCTTATGTATGATTTGCCACATTTGACTATTTGAAAACTACTTGTTGTAAATTGCATATACTTATGCATTTCACCTGTGTGAAACTGAATAATTAATAAATAAAGATGAATTGAATTGAATCAAACACACCAGTAGAACAAGACGAACCTACTAATGGCAAACAACACACCGGTAGAAGCAATAAGAACCTAACAATGGCAAAAACAATAGAAGAAAGAGGAACCTACTAAACGAAACACCAGTTATATAAATATACACTGTTTGCTATTGTCAACAAATGCATAGTGGCTGGCCTCACTACATTTAATCTTTATTGTTATTGTCTACAGTTAAGATTTGTAGCTATTTGTACTGAATGCATTGTGAATGAACTATCTACGGGTAACCGTTATTGCTTGTATGTACTGAAGGCGGAGTGACTAACATATCTACAGTTAACATGTATTGCTATGTGTACATAGCCTTTATTGTTATTTGTACTGCATGCATAGTGACTGACATATATAACGTTAACCTTTACTGATGTTTGTACTGCATGCATAGTGACTGACATATATACCGTTAACCTTTACTGATATTTGTACTGCATGCATAGTGACTGACATATATACCGTTAACCTTTACTGATATTTGTACTGCATGCATAGTGACTGACATATATACCGTTAACCTTTACTGATATTTGTACTGCATGCATAGTGACTGACATATATACCGTTAACCTTTACTGATATTTGTACTGCATGCATAGTGACTGACATATATACCGTTAACCTTTACTGATATTTGTACTGCATGCAAAGTGACTGACATATATACCGTTAACCTTTACTGATATTTGTACTGCAGGCGTTGTGAATGACATATATACCGTTGACCTTTAATGATATTATAGTGACTGGCATATATAAGGTTAACATTTACTTCTATTTGTTCTGAATACATAGTGACTGACCTATATACGGGTAAGCATTTTCATTGAGTCGATAATAAAAAATAAAGCTCATGCCGTTTTTATTTTCCTTTTCACAATACAAAAGAGATCACTGTCACTGATAGAGCAACATGAATTTAGAAATATATTAGACATTGGACTTTGGACATTGGCGAATGTCCAATATCAAATAATTTGACTTTGGACATCGACCGGAACCACCAATAACTAAATAATTTGACACTGGACATTGGCAAATTAATTTGATATTGGACATTCGGGTCGAATGTCCTTTATACCACGAAGAACAAGAGTAACCAAAATGACATCGGTTAAAGGCATTTGCTGTAGTTTTCCATGCGCAGCTTTTTTGGGCGACTTCGATTCTAAAACTGTTGGATGGATTTTCCTAAAAATTTACTGGAATGTTGCTTTTGATGTCTAGTTCTATTTTTTTGTCTTTTCCTCTTTTTTTTTGAATTTCTTTTTTGAATTTCTTTTTTTTATTTATTTTTTTATTTTTTTATTTATTTTTATTGTCTTTATTTAAATAAAGGCCTATTATTAGATACATAAAATAGGAAAAATATAGTATTTTGTAAAAATTCCAACAAAATTAAAAAATTTAAGCATAATGGTACGGTACCAAAAACCAATATTAAATCGCAATATGCACGGTGACCTATAAATTTAAATGAATATATTGTCTAAATACTTGTTCAAATAAGTACCTAGGAAGTTTGAACAAATTCTGTTATTAGGAACATAACAAAAAAGCAAAATATACCAGTTCTATATAATTTCATACAAAACTTGGCCTTTTAGCATAGGGGTAGGGTTTCAAATTCTTTTTCTAAACAAGCATGGGGACCTATCATTTTTATTGCACATTTTGTTTTTATATATGTTAAATTATGTGCTTAGAAAGTTTAAAAAAAATCTGTTATTGGGAACATACAAAAAAAAAGGAAATTGTATCATTATGGGCTAATTTGTGCATAAATTGTGGTAATGGTCTCAACAGATTTTGTAAAAAGATATAGGTTTTACATAAAGATGAGCTTTAAATGTTATTGTAATAAAATGTTCTTTACTTTAATACAAGTTTAGCAGAATTGTGACCAATGAATAAATGATTAGACTTCAAAAATATCTTATTTAGCTATTTTATGGACTTGTTCAACTTCTTGGACAGATTGACATGACGGTGGCATTACAAATTATTTTTTAAAATTTTAACAAGCATGGTGGCCTACCATTATTTTTGCCTTTTCTGTCTATATATATAACAGACTTACTGTACCAACGTGTAAAGAAAATCTGTTATGCAGAAAAAACTATAGAAAATGACTTAAGAGAATTGCATAAGGTTTTCCTTCGAGACTTATTCAGAAAATTACCTTGTCTATACAACAACTTGACTCTCGAGTTAACTTTTTTCAACAATGTTGTTGACAATAGGCACTGCAGACAAATCATGATCTAAAACGTGCCAAGATATTTGACTGAGGTTGTAGCTTTGATGGTATGCCCATTACAATTGTACATTAAGGATGTTATCTTTTAAGGATGTTATCTTTAAGAAGAAAAAAAATCGTTGCATAATGCTAACTTCATGACTGCAAAACTGAAATTGATATTGCGATCAAATCAAATTATTTTGATAGACGGCCTTGTAAAAAATGGCCTCCGTTGTAAAATTAAAAACAAATAATCCAGTTAAAAAGTCGTCTAGATCATCAGCGACGCTTGAGATTTTCCTATTTTTTTTAAATAAACACAAACATCTAGAAGTGTTCTTCTAAAAAACTCGCAGCGGCATCCATTTTACTAAACCAGAAGTATCATTTCTGATTAGCTGACACAGACACCGTGACACCGATCCTAAATAGATGGAACTATACGGAAAGACAATGCACAATTTGATAAATTAAAAACTTAACAAAGAGTAACACTTCATTATATCGACGAATTAAATGGTGACAGTCAAAAACACACACTAGAAAATGCTTCCATGAGACAGGATGGGACGCTGTCATACATATTTAAGTGTGTATGAAATTTGACAAGTATGGATTTTGGTATCAGAGTAATATAGACATTGTCAAAATCGCGAATGCAAAACGAAGGAAGGAGAAGTGTAACACTATATACCCGCTCCACATTCGTTGTAGGGCACAAGTAAATATACGAACAAGTGGTTCTGGTTTAAGGGTGCCCTCTGGTGACGAATAAGCGTGATGTGCGCATATTTTCGAGCAACGCGTATGTGAATGTTGTAAAAAGCGGGAAGATGTTACAAAATCAATCGTCATACATCTTTGATACTTAGTATACATGTTCACAATCATGAACCCCACACATTGATATAGGTTCGATAATTAGAGATTATTATATGTCAGTTTTCATATCAGCCACTGTATCATCCCTGAGACCCTATATGTACCCGAGGGCTTTAGCCTCGAGATATAATTCCTACACATCTGATATCTAAACTTTGGTATATTGTGTGACATACCAGGGTTAGGGTTTGATTTATTCATAATAATGATATATCGCACACTTTTCCACAGTTTTGAGATCATATTGGCATGAATTATATCATGAGGGCTGAAAACACGACATGCTTCTGATTGACAAACTATTGTATATTGTGTGATATATCACACTTAGAGATAGATTATTTGGATTTGATATAACATTGTGTTAACGTTAATTTGAATTCTAACATGGCTGATGCTATTTTCAATTACAACTGTCGGGTAAAAAATACCATAAAAATGAAGTGGATGGGGTAAATCAACATCTCTTTTAACGTATTTTGGTCATATTGTGTAGATTATACACTGATACACTGTTTGTAATTCAATTAGATGTGATGTTTGTATATCAAGTGTATGTATGCCAGTCATTTACATGACTTTTGATATAATAAATAAAACCAAAGCACATATATCTATCCTTTTCTGTAATAAAATGATGGGTCTTTAACATTTTTAATTGTTAACTCTTTTAGATGAACACCGACCTATTCTTTTTATCACATTTATTTGATAACCTTATAATTCTCTATTATATACTAATTTATTACAAATTTCTTTTTATTATTTCTATAAGTATGCCTTTCTCAAAATTTGCCAAAAATGCAATTTTCTGTGACTTTTTTGTTCCACTAGAAGGTGTGCTGAAATTGAAAACTTCAAAGATTTCTCCTATTTTTATCATTTTAAGAGTTTTCTTACTTTTGTATTGATACCTGTTTAGCTTCTCATAACTTTTTTTTTCATCTGCTTCATTTTTTTATCTAAAATATTGGGTGATTTCTAAAGCCATACACAATTTTCGGCCGATTCTGAATTTAAAACCCCACTTGGGCTTTGGGGATGTATTACTAAAGATTAATATTGCTAAAAAGTTAAATCACCAACACATCATTATTTTTCCAGAAACTAACTAGTAATATGTTAGTCTTCATAAAAAACAGGGGAATTAAAAATTCTTGTTATACTGATGTTGTTTCACCAGAGGGCACCCTAAAAGGACAGTCAAGTCCTTTTTACTTATTTAAACAAGGGGTATTCATAAACCATAAAACAAAACTTACTAAAAACAAATTCGCGTGCGAAACTTCTAATTTTCATTGGTTATTTCACCGTTTACAGCAACAACTGAGTTGTCCTTATCTTTTACATTTGCAATAGGACGTCTTTAAAAATCAGACATGAACACTTTGATGTTGGATATATGTCCGTCATTTGTTTGTGGTATAGGCAGACCCTATTTTCCTCCTGGGTAGAACCTGTACTGTATACCTCCCGACATCCGTAAGAATCAACCTCTCACCATCCGTAAGTATCGACCTCCCGTCATCCGTAAGAATCAACCTCCCATCATCTTAGCCTCGTCCGTCGGATGGGGACGTAAACCGGGCGGTCCCGTATATCGGTTTATCCTCCGAGCACGTAAAAGAACCATAGGAATCAATTCGATAATAAGAGTAGGGCAGGTTCCCGGATTCCTATGTATCCTTCCCCTCTCTCTGAGGCGGCTCTAAATAACCTATACTGTGTTGATGAGCCGTTAAACAACATTCAATTCCGTAAGAATCAACCTCCCGCCATCCGCAAGAACCGACCCGGCCGTAATCGGACAGCTCATACAAACATTTATTATATACCTATCAATAATATATCAGTAAAATACCTAGTACTTTCATTTTCCTACAATGGAATACAAAACCCTGTATCACCTCTATAAAAGCTTCTGAATTAATTTCACTATACTATTAAAATAGATTGTGGAACTTGTCAGATTGGAATGTTGGGGATTGCCTAGCTAGTAATCCATTAAGAACAATGGATATAAAATGTGAACTATCAGAATGTTTGTTTGTGCATTTGTGAACATTGTGGGTTTTATTTAATTGATTTAACACAGTTGGTAAATTCATCTTAATTCACCTTGAATTGTTTACCCATGTGTAATGACACATGTGTAATTGTTGCAATGAAATGTACATGTTTTCATGTGTTTTTAGTTAATTTGACTTAATACAATTTTGTGTTTAATGTTTTGTTGATACATGTATTCTATTTTAATGATATTTAAAGAGGTATATAATACAAGACCTCGGTCGGAGGGTGTCTCGCCCACCGCGGCAAACTGCATATGACATATTTTATTAAATTTGTGCTTAAATGATGTCCACCAAAGACAACACTTCATAATTCGAGGATTCAGTGCAAAACTATTGTATCTCCTTCTTTATTCATACGTATTGACAACAGTTTTGCATTGACTCCTCAATATGACCAAGTATCAAACAAATAACAGCGAAGTAATCATAAGAAGTTAAGTTACTGAGGTTAAGCGGTTTAATCAGGGTGTGGTTGTGGGAAAATAATGCAAACTATGGCCTTGACCTTGGTATTTTTTGTTGTTCAGACACCAATGCCAACAATCCATATGATCAACTACCAAATACATTAAATCAGGCAATCATAAAGTTAACAGAGGTCAAGTTACCTGGTTTGTACCTAACTTAGGTTAAGTTTGGGGAAAATAACGCAAGACATGACCTTGTCGTTGGTATGTTCTGTCATCCAGCGATGTCCACCAATGACAACTAGAGCTGTCGCTTTTTAAGGGCGACAAATATACCCCCACTACCAGTCACACCCCCCCCCCCCCATTCCCCACCCTACTGTTCGAGTAAAGATTGAGTGGAATGGGATTTTCATGATCAGGTAATGGTGGCCTTGACCTTTGATCTACTGACCTCCAAACCATCAGGAACCATCTTTTCATCACAGGCAGTCCACTTATTAAGTTTCATGAGATTTGCTTCAGGGGGAGAGGAAATATGGAGCAGACAAGATTTTTCCTTATCGGGTGCCGGTGACCTTGAACTTTGACCTACTGATCTCAAAATCAATAGTGGTCATCCTCTCACCACAAACAGTTCGCCTATGAAGTTGCATGAGCTTTGCTTTAAGGGAAGAGGAGTTATGGAGCGGACAATGTTTTTCATTATCGGATGCCGGTGACCTTGACCTTTGATCTACTGATCTCAAAATCAATAAGGGTTGTTCTATCACCATATGCAGTTCACCTGTGAAGTTTCATGAGATTTTCCTCAAGGAAAGAGGAGTAATGGTGCGGAGAAGGGTTTTAATTATCGGGTCCCAGTGACCTTGACCTTTGACCAACTAACCTCATAATCAATAAGAGTCCGCCTCTCACCACAGGTAGTAGTTTACCTTTGACGTTTCATGAGATTTGCTTCAGGGGGAGAGGAGTTATGGAGCGGACAAGATTTTTCCTTATCGGGTGCCGGTGACCTTGCACTTTGACCTTCTGATCTCAAAATCAATAGTGGTCATCCTCTCACCACAAACAGTTCGACTATGAAGTTGCATGAGCTTTGCTTTAAGGGAAGAGGAGTTATGGAACGGACAATGTTTTTCATTATCGGACGCCGGTGACCTTGACCTTTGATGTACTGACCTCAAAATCACCAAAGGTTGTTCTATCACCATATGCAGTTCACCTGTGAAGTTTCATGATATTTTCCTCAAGGAAAGAGGAGCTATGGTGCGGAGAAGGGTTTTAATTATCGGGTCCCAGTGACCTTGACCTTTGACCAACTAACCTCATAATCAATAGGAGTTCTCCTCTCACAACAGTTAGTAGTTCACCTTTGAAGTTTCATGAAATTTGCTTCAAGGAGAGCGCAGTTATGATGCGGACTAGGTTTTTCATTATCGGGTCCCGACCTTGACCTTTGTTCTGCTGAACTCAAAATCCGTACAAGTCATCCTGTTATCACAGGCAGATCACCAATGAAGTTTTATGAGATTTGCTTTAGGCGGAGAGGAGATATGGAGTGGACAAGAATTTTCATTATCAGGTCATGGTGACCCTGACCTTTGACCTACTGACCTCAAAATCAATAAAAGTCATACTCACAGGCAGTCCATGCATGAAGTTTTATGAGATTTGCTGGAGGGGTAGAGGAGTTATGGAGCGGACAATGTTGCGTCTACGGACAGACAGACGGACAGGGTGAAACCAGTATACCCACTAAACTTCGTTTAGCGGGGGTATAACAATACATATGAGCAAGTATCAAAGACATACAGTGAGACAATCACATAAAGTTAACTGAGGTTAAGTTACCTAACCAAGGTTAAGTTACCTAAGCAAGGTTAGGTTTGGGGAAAAGAACGCAAAATATGACATTGACCTTGGTAATTGTTGTCATTCAGTGATGTTCGTCAATGCCAACAATACATATGATGATCAAGTATCAAGCAAAGAAATTACAGTTATCAGAAAAAGTTAACTGATGTTAACTTACCTAACCAAACTGATGTTTAGGGTAAATAACGCAAAATGTGACCTTGACCTTGGCGATATCCACCAATGCCAACAATACATATGACCAAGTATCAAAGACATAAAGTGAGTCAATCACATAAAATTAACTGAGGTTTTTACCTAACCAAGGTTATGTTACCTAACCAAGGTTAAGTTTGGGGAAAATAGGCAAAATATGACCTTGATCTAGGTAATATTTGTTCAGTGATGTCCACCAATGCCAACATTACATATGATATGACCAAGTATCAAACAAAGAAAATGAGGCCATCACATACAGTTAACTGAGGTTAAGTTACCTAACCAAGGTTAAGTTTTGAGAAAATAACGCAAAATATGACCCTGGTAATGTTGCATAACGTGATGTCCCTTGACCAAACAAAGCATCTGACAAAGTTCAAACAAATTCGAGCAGCGGTTGTTGAGATATAGTTAATTTAAAATCTGGCCGCCGCCGCCGCCTCCGCCGGAAAGGTGAGTGCTATGTCTCGCTACTCACTATGTGGGCGAGACAAAAAGGATCATTACTATAGTAACTTGTTCCGGAAACTTGTATCACCTCTCGCCTCTAAATGCCAGATCAGGATCACACTCGAGGCTAGGCCTCTCGTGTGATCCGCCTCGAGTGTGATCCTGATCTGGCATTTACCTACTCGAGGTGATACAAACTTTCAGAACGCGTTACTATAGAAATACTCCTATTATATTTCTACATGCGTCAGTTAAAGATGTACAGTCCCTATTTCAACTGGTAATAACTCATGAATATGAATGAGTCACGTGTAAAATAGTTTCAAATCGACGAACACCCCAAAAGTCGGTATATACGCAGAAATCGATGCGTACAATTTTACTTTTTTATTTAGCCTCCGTACAGGTATACAGCTCCAGAATATATGTGATAAAAATAGTTGTCCGGAATGGGATTTGAACCACAGCCTTGCACTTGTTCGTTTTGAAAGATGTACGCTGAACCACTAGACCTCTGCTATTTATTGGTATGTTGTAGCATTTTCAACACTAAATAGGCATTACGTAAAACAAGCGCGCGCACACAAACTCATCAAACGCTAAATAACAAATCGAGATTTGACTAATTTGAGGCGAAGTATTAGTTTTATATTGATAACATACAGTATTACACCAGGCAATGTTAATTTACACGTGCGACAATATGGACTACATATTTATTGATCCATCTTTAGTTGTGTTCAAATATGTTGTTATTTTGCCTCATAATACAAGGTAGTTAGTATACTATTTTCTCAAGTAGCGTTGTAGTTCAGTGGATAGAGCACCGGACTTGGAATCAAAAGGTTGTGTGTTCGAGCACCGAAAGAAGCAAACTTTATTTTTTCTGTAAAAAATACTGTTACCTGTGTATAGCTACGATGTGCACTGGTCGATGTATATACAGTAAATGATTTCCTGCTACTACTATATAAGTTTTTATTTTTGTGTATTTTTATTTTTGTGCTCGCCCTATGGCACAAGGCCTTTTGGCAAGCGTTTCTAGGTAGATTATTTTATTTATTCATTACTACAATTATTCTAAGGAGATTATTTTAACGTTATCATCTTTTAAAAAATGACAAGAACAAAGCAGACACTTTAATATATGCCCAAGGAAGATTATGGGGTTCACCAATTTTTTAATTTTTTATTTTTAAAATAATTTATATCAAATAGCCAGGCCATCGAAAAAGGGTACCAGCTCGGGGTATGGGTCAGGGGTGTGTGAACTATCAAAACAGTATCTAGTAATTTAAAAAAATTCTATTGATTTATTTATATATGTAAATTATCCATATTTTGTCTGATCATTGATCCCTTGTTTAATTTACTGAAATGTTTAAAATATATTGCATATAAAAGGTTATAAAGAATGATACAAATACGCAGTTTGGTTTGTCAGGCACCCGTCCTCAGCATTCGAATTATCTTAATAACGTCTAGAGACCTTCGTCTGAGGAAGGGTGTCTGTCCACACAGAGATGGCAATGATCAAAAATATACATAGATATTATGTGATATAGTGGAACAGAAGCCTGCTCTAATAACGAATGACTGCCTATAGATAAAACTAAAATCTCCGACGCTTCTGATAAAACAAGTGGTAATAAGTATTAAAATGTGTATATACCACTAAGTTTTTGTCGGAGATATTAATGTGCGCAAAGTGTACAGAAACATACGTGACATCCACTCATTATTTATCATATATTACAACATAGATATAAAAATGGTTAGAGCAGGCTTTAGATATATTGAAAGCATAGGTGGATTATTTCCTTCCAAAGATAGTAAATGAAAAGACAAGATATATAATTTATCTTATTACCTTATAGGTACATGAAGGAGGTATATCTCCTATTGAGGAGGGATATAGTAAATATGGGATATGATATTGTCATGGGTAGTATATACATTGTATACAATGTGGGTTATGCTGCAGGATATGTTTAAAAGAAGGGTGTATTGAACAAGAGAAAACAAAATGATGACGTTGACTATACGCGCATACATGCTGAAAATAGATATGTCGTTGGTCTGTACTAGAAAGCCAGTACTACGACTGTCTTGGCTAGCCAATAACGGTAAACTAAATTCGCACTAAAGTAACCCAATCAATATAATTTAGAAAACTCCGTATTGATTACCAGATAGAAAGCTAGTTCAACGACCGTCTAACTAATTGACAAACAATTCAGACAGATTTACTCACTAAATATTGGATATTATTTGGAAATTGGGATGGAATATACTCAATGATGTCAGTGTTTTCGAGCCCAGCAGACAAAACTTACAAGCTGATCCACTGGGCCGTCAAACAGTGCAGTTTTATTACATTACATATGTCAGAGTATGTGATTGATCCTGGACCGTTGTGCCTGCGTTGTCACCAGACTCAAAAAATCGCCCCAACGCGTCCACCGAATCAGTCCCATGTTATATCAATTATTGAATTGCTTTCCGCAGTAATTTAAGTGGAGTGATCTTATTACCTTATGGGTACTTGAAGGAGGTATATCACCTATTGAGGACGGTCCTTATAGCAACTGAGGGACAAGTAATCCATGTACTGCTGTCGTCAGCAAACTGGCTAATTTCCATGCCAGAGTCTTTTAAAATATCAGGGAGATCATTAATTAACACATTAAAAAGAAGTGGGAGATAATTGAACCTTGGGGCGTTCCTCTCTCGAGCGTTTCCTCATCTGAAAACGAGTCGTCAACTTTGACTACAATCTTCCTATCCTGAAGGAAGCCTTGATAAAATTAAAGCAATTTCCTCTTATTCCGAGGTCATATAATTAGAAAGGATGCCGATGTTCCAGGCAAGAGCAAAAGTTGCCTAATGGCCGATGTTTTTGGCAAAAATAATATCGTGTTGGAGTCTAGCCAATTGATCTTGAGTGATTCGACCCTTTCTAAACCCAGACTGATATTTATTAATTTAATTCTTTGATTCTAGGAAGTGTTAAAGGCGGGTTTTGACCATGAATTCCATTAGCTTACTAGGATGGGAAGTAAGACTTATAGGGCGATAGGATTTGGGGTCATTGATATCTTTATTAGGTTTAAATATTGGGATAACGCAGGCCAGTCTCCAGGAAATGGAATAATTTTTTGGAGGACCAAATATTGTTATAAAGGGAAAGCCAAATATGAAGAGTGGAGTCAGGCATGTGTTTGAATAAAATGTATGATATTTTATCAGGTCCCGCGACGGAGTTCTTTCTGCTGTTTATTGCTTCTTTCAATTCGAATAAAGAAAAAGGTATATTGTGTAAATGGTTGAATTCATCATCATCTGCTTCATTTATTTTAGCATTGAAATTATCTTCGAAGTTATTTTGGTATTCATAAGTAGTTTGATTGAGATTTGTTTTACTAGAGACTTGGGAAAAATGTTTCGCCAATAATTTGGCTTTATCTTTATTAGTGGTGGCATATTGTACGTTTGTCTTTAGTAAAGGGATGGTAGAAAATGGTTTACCTCTAATTCTTACCTCTTTTTATCCCAAAATGCTTTGGCATTATTTTGTTTCATGGAACAAGTAGATATAAATTCCTCCCAATTGTTTTTCTTTGCTTGAGCTATAATTTTTTCTGATTCTTGTTCTGCTTCCTTAAACTTTTTTAAATTGCCTTCGGATGGATCTTTTTTTAGTCTACTGAGCATATACTTGCGTTTATTAACTGCTTCTTTGCATGCAGAATTCCACCATGGGATTTTTTTTTCCTGGACAAATTGTTGTACATTGGGACACTTTGATGGACTATATTTAATATTGCATCAGTTATGTTATTATTAAAAGAATTAATGTCTTCGGAGACAAGATCTTCTGGTTTATGTTTTTGACATAAGGTATTAAATAGGTCCCAATCAGCTTTATTGTAGTTAAATTTATCTTGATTATAGTATTCATGAGAGATTTTTTTCAGATGATAACTGGATAGCAATAAAGATGGGGAAATGGTCTGAACCCCAGTTGTCATTTAGCACGAACCAATGGGTTGTTAAAGACAGTGGAATTGAACATATGGAAAGGTCGATGTTGGTAAGGCTGCCCTTACTTTTACATAAATGCGTAGGCGATCCGTCATTTAAAAGACAAAGTTGTTATCATCAATCCATTTAATACATCTTTGCCTTTTTTATTTTAATTGATCAGATAACCATACCTGATGGTGGGCATTAAAGTCGCCCGTAATTAATACATGTTTTGTTTGCTGTTCCTGTTGTTTTTTATTTGTAATTTGTTTTAGTGAGCTTGTATCACAATTTCTGGAGTATATATTGCACAATAAAAAAGTGTAATCTATAAAACATATTTTAAATAATTGAACTTCGATAGTAGTATCATTATCGTTATCAAGTGGATTCCTTTTTATTAAAATGTTTCAATTCAAGCCTCAATCCAGGAATAGCTTTAATATTATTTTGGCTAAATTTAATTTCTTGTATACAGAGTATATCCACTTCGGGATTAAGATCTAAAACTATTTTGATTTCGGCGTGTTTTATATGTGTTATGTGAGACCATCAATGGTCCACTAGGTCTAGTCTTTTCATTTATAAGTTGGATGGTTATCTTGGTCAGTATATCAATATTAGTATGGATAATATTGGAGTTATTTGATACATTAATTTAATAAGATTTGGGATGAGGAGTCTTGAACTATGGGGGTAATTCTAATTGGGGTTCTAGGGGTGGGGTCTCATCAAGTTCCACCAAGTCCAGGATATACCTTTGCAAAATACTATGGTTTGATGACCAGATAGAGCCATAACTGTTCCAAGAAGATATATCGGTCGGTTCTGTGTCACATTAAAGAGACTGTTATCAGTAACAGTTGCTGTTGTATTGGGAAAAGAATGGGGAAAACAATTGTTTTGGTTTGGGGTGGATTGTTTGAAATGGTTTGGGGAGTTTAAGGGAGTAACAAGAGTATCGTCGTGGATGTGGAGTTGATTTTGGGCACTTATATTGGCTGAGTTGTCCGCAATCTCGGGGGCATAGGGGCTGTAATGGTGATCTGGCTCGTGGAGGGATTTAATGGAGTTGGTATATTGGAGCTATATTGGAGGTAGGTCTTGAACCTATCCATAGTGTCAGTATATAATGGGTTTGTATGGATGGGGCGAAACCTCCGGACCAATGGGGATTTTAATGTTGTATTCGATAAAGGGAGCTGTTTGGGAGGTCCATCCGACTGTCGGGGTGGCGTAAACTGGTCTGGTGTAGACGAGGATTTGTCTGCTGATACGTTTAGTATCGTCTTGTGGAAGTGGGATTTTTCCAGAGTCTCTATTTGGTCAAAGGTGTGGTGGAGGATTGGTTTATTAAGGCGGAAGTTGCGGCCTTTTATCTTATAGAAGCGATTTATTGCTGGTTCACAGAAGCTGCTTTTGAGTATTTCTGGATCCATATAGTACTCCATATCAAATTGGGCTAGGGAAGTGGGGTGACCTGTGAAGGGGCGAATCTTAATATCTAGTAGGGAGGGAATGTTTAGATCAATCGTTCGAGTAGATGTATCTATTGATAGGATTGGGGACTTTACTGGGGTAGTAGTTGGATTCTTAGTTAACGGGATCAGGGGCTTGTCTGGGGTAGTATTTGGGATCAGGTTTTCATTTTTGTTTAACCTAACATCATTTGGAGGGAGTGAGGCAGGTGTAATTATTTCGTTTTTTTCTTGGGTTTGGACGATATGGAGATGCCAATCTGGAGATCTCTGTGGGAACAGCAGAGCGCATGGGTGTATCAGGGTGGTTATCTATGGTATAATCCGGCTTATGGTGCTTAGGGTGTGTATCCTATTTTGATGTTAACGGGCGAGATCTAGGTGTCGGAGCGGGATGGGGGCGTATGACCTGTTTAACGAGACCCCTATCTTTGCTATCATCTACAGTCTCTTGGTTTGGGAGATCCCAATCATCAATGAGAGAGGATTCCCATATGCTGGGTACTGGGGGAGGGGCAGTATATTCATCCGGATCAATGTCATCCGAGAGGTGAGTTGGATGGTGTTGTTGTACTATTTGGGCTTCTTGTATGGGAAGTGTGGGTGGGGAAGGGGCACAATATGATGCGTGGTATATTTTATTAGCCACGAACCAAGAGACATGTTTAGTTCTTGATATATTGGAGATACAAGAGGCTTTGGAGTAGACGGGACTGCCTCTGTATCGGGTTGAGTGGGAACCTCCACAATTTTCCCAGCTGTATATGTTGGACTTACAATCCCTTGTGTTGTGGTATTGGGCGCATTTGGCGCATGTTTCCACTCCGCGGCATTTGTCTATTTTGTGGCCGAAGCCTTGGCACTTCAAGCACCTAATGGGCGTGGGGATGTATTCTTCCACATCAAAGGATGTATATGTCTCATGTATCATAAGCGTGGAAGGGAGGCTCGTAGCTGCTACAACAACCTTGACTGCACCTGTGTTTTTTTCAGAATTTATTGGACAGGATTGTGAGGGATAAAATATTTGGAGGGTTAAAATCCTGGTCCATCAGTTTTGAGTGTAATTCAGTTGAATCTGTGTCGAGAGGGACATTGTGAATAACTCCCTCTCTGATGGTATTGAGGGGAATAAATGCTTCTACTGGAATGGAATTGAATGTCAGAGGTTTTAGTTTTAATATTAAAGTTGTTGCGTCTGCCGATTTGGTTTCAACTAGAAGGTTTCCTGATTTTAGTGGGACGATTCTGTTAATTTTATTTTGAACGGTAGAGGATATAATGGTAGAGAGTTTAATGATGGGGATTTGTTGGGTGAGAAAGAGTTGTTTTTTAGATTTAAATAACAGTTTATGGGACCAGGTATTGGTCGTCAGTTTGGTGGTTGTCACTGCCGGACAGATCCCTCCCAAGGTTGTCTGAAAGTTTGCTTATTCTGGACTGCATTATGGAGTTGTATGAGTTGTAGTAGGGTCTAGATAATATAGTGGGGAACAAAATATTGGGATTTAAGAAAATATTTATATGGGTCGTTTAACTCTTTTATATTGCAAGTAATTATTTTAACACTAATATAGGAATATTGTTAATATGTATGTATAATTTTACTAAGGACCCGTGAAGGTCGAAAGTTTTTATTTACAATATAACATGTAATACGTAAAAATAAAAAAATAATTCTAGGTGCACCACTATGGTTACCAATCTGCCCTTTAATATAGAAACTGGGGATTAGTGAAACTGTTATGAGCAACCTATCTAGGTACACCGCTATAGTGAATAATCTACCTCTTTAATACAAACACTGATGTTTTGTAAAAATCACACTGCTGTCAGCAACCTATCTATAAACCACTATAGTTACTAGTACTTATCTGCCCCTTTAATAAAATCTGGGGCTTTGTAGTATTAGCTGTCAGCAACCTAGCTGGATACAATTGAAAGAATAGCTTCTTTTTTTAACAACGGTGTACTTCGAATTTTGGATGATGTGATAGCTTATTTTATTCAGAAATGATGTCTCGTCTGCACTCGCTGGATAAATGGACTATTTTATGGACCAGTTTATTTCACATAAAAAACAAAACAACTTTGAGTAAAACTGTACCAAACTTTTCGAATATAAAGCGCACAATTTCTGCCATATAAGTATTCTTTCTAATATTATGTTCACATCAATAGTGTTGAATTACTGTCATGTACTATATGGTTGACATTGCTCGTACCTAAAATGCGTACATCGTTGAAAAAATCACTTGACCATATCTCATCGATTTTGGATCATTTGGATCAAAGATGGCTGACCGATAGTCCTTAAGTTTAATATTGTATAGAACGCAATAGCGACTATGTACTTTTTTTTTTTTAACGCACAGTCATTAAAACACTGTAGTACTGTATATTACGCTATTAAAATAACGCTGTACTAGTATGTTAATGTAGGAATGTAATGTCAGTGTATTATTCTCCCTATGCACTCTATATCAATTAGGTATATATAATATCATTTAAACTATGAAGTCATATTTCAAATAGACTAAATGTCAGCGTACTTGTTTCCTATTCTTAGATTGGATAACCGGAAACCGGATGTGAATAAAATACGTTTTGCAAACGTCTAATGTATAAGTAGCGAACAGTATCAGTACAGTATCAAAACTCTCCCATAATGAGAATTGTCGAAAGCTAGAGATACCCTTTTGGTCCTAAATGGCTGTGCTGGTTGAGCCGTTTAGTCTTAATGAACTGACTATTATAAAATAGAATATTTGGGTACTCTTAAAATATGTTCGTATTGCACGATACTATTGAAATATTTGTCAAGATTATGTATTACGTATGTAAGTAAGTAAGTAAGTAAGTAAATATTTTATTAACGTGACATGTGCATATACATAACAGATATATACAAATCATTGAAACATAGTAATATATGGATAATACACCCGGCCCCATGGGCCTATAAGTCACCTAAACATATATGTATTATAAAAATCACATGATCGCATGAAAGACATAAGTTAAACATTTAAATTATTTAAATAAATATAACCAATATTGATTTGAAATACATGTTATCTATTGTAGATTGTAGTCTTTCTTTTAAGGTAAGCTCTAACCAAATATTTTGCAAGTTTTCTTGGATAATTGTGATTTAAAAATGATAATTTA
Source organism: Cyrtodaria siliqua (assembly GCA_037043455.1). Classification (NCBI taxonomy): domain Eukaryota; kingdom Metazoa; phylum Mollusca; class Bivalvia; order Adapedonta; family Hiatellidae; genus Cyrtodaria; species Cyrtodaria siliqua. The sequence continues at coordinate 21,751 of JAWPHD010018002.1, forward strand.
TTAACAGATGATAAATTAGTTAATTCGGGATCATCAAATTGTTCATGGAAGACACTTTGCCTAATGTTATAATAAAAATCACAGTTCAAGAGAAAATGAATTTCATTTTCAACATCGTTTCTATCACAAAAATGGCATGTTCGTTGCTCTAGTTGTTCACCGACATATCGTCCTGTTTCTATCCTGATCGGTAAGATACCGCATCTAAACTGAGCTAGTATGGCCCGCTCGTGTTTCTTGAGGTTTAATTGTACATAGCTTTCGACCTTAAAATTGTCTTTATAGGTTACATATGTCCTCAGCTTAATCACTCTCGAAATATCGACCTTCCATATATCGGAATAATAATTAAAGATTCGGCTCCTCGCATGATGTAGGTTAATGATTGTCTTATTTGTGAAGTTATCGGTAAGCCCCAGTTTTAATAAAACGGTCTGAACATCGCTGCACCAATTATTATGACAAAGTCTGTAATCCGCGTTAAACACTCGTTTTGTAAGTCTATTGTTATCTAGTAAAATCAATCTGTTCCAATAACGGATCATCGCAATCCATCGTCGGTAAATACTCGGCAGCCATCCTGTATCCCCAATCAAAGCAAGAGTAGGCGCGAAACGATGTACCCCGAAGAAATATCGCATTGCACGGTGTTGTACGTTGTCTATTGACTGATAATGTTTGTATCCCGATATTGACGCGCAGTAATCAAGAATAGGGGTGATACATGAAATAAAGTTTTTGAAATGAATTAAATCCCAACTCTTTGTAGTTATGTATCTTAGAAATGATCTTACCAAGAGCCCAACCGGCACTTTTGGACAGAGCTTCACAGTGATAACTAAAGTCACCTTTGTATTGAAATGTCACACCGAGGTATTTATACTGTGATACAGTCTCAAGTATGTTGTTGCCTATTTTAAAAGCACGGTCACTCTGTATTGTCCGGCCATTGCGAAAATGCATACATTTTGATTTGTCCGTATTTATCAGAACTCTCCATCGTTTAGACCAAGCGTCAAGCATACATTGAAGGTCATCCTCTGAAGAAGCAACTAGCGCAATGTCATCCGCGTAAAGGAGTATGGACACCTTAGTGTCATCAATACCGACACCAAGGTCAAGGTCATGTATTTCATTCACAAGGTCATTGGCGAATATCGCGAACAGCGTTGGTGATAAATTATCTCCCTGTTTAACCCCAGTTCTACAGTCAAACCATTCTGTTAACTTATTGTTTATGCGTACACACGATGTTGAACTACTGTATATACTTTTAACCGACTGGTACATTTTTCCATCTATTTTGTTCAATACAAGTTTGTATAACATCATATCTCTATCGATAAAGTCAAAACATTTCCGAAGATCGATATAGGCTGTAAAAACTGAATTGTTATTACGTATTAAACTGTTCAATGTAAATATAAATATATGATCTTCGCATGATCTGTCATCCCTAAACCCGTTTTGTTCATCTGCAAGTATCTTATTGTCGCCGAGGTATTTTATAATCCGTTTATTCATAAATGCGCTGTATAATTTGCTAACACACGATAATAAGCTTACACCCCGGTAATTCATAGGAATTCTTTTGTCGGATGTACAGTCCTTCAAAATAGGGCATATTACTGATTTTCGCCATAATGATGGTATTAAACTTGTATCGAAAACCAACTGAAGCCGCAAGCGGACCGTGATTTAGCTTTCATTACGATGCACGTCACTTCGTCGATAGTAATATTACAGTTTAATTGTTCGTTAGGAGCGTATAACGGGTCATCCATATTGCTTTCTAATAAATGTTTATGTATTTTAGCTCTGTTAAAGTGGTCATCATCAAATTCGCCATTATCAGTGCCGTTATATAAATTCTCAAAATCGCGCCTCCAAGTCTCAAATACTATGTTCTCATTGTTCGACACGTGCCCATCAGGGTCAACTATTTCTACAGGAATAGATTTATCTGTCCTTGGTCCAAGATGCTTAATCTTGTCCCAGAATTCATTTGGGTTCGAACTCGACATATCCTCGATATCGATGGCAACTGTCAGTCTATAGGTACGTTCCGTCTGATGTAACGTTTTATCAAATATGTTACGCGCTAGAATATATTCTCGACGTAATGCCGTTTTCACTCTGTTGTTGTCTTGGCACTTTAAATATGCACGTTCCTTTAAATGAAGTTCATTCCATAAATTTGATAAAGTTTCATTCCAATATGGTTTTCTTTTCCTGTAGCGTTTATTCACGGACTTTGAAGAACTGTATTTAGGAATTGTTGTGTTCATTTCCGCGATAATAGCGTTACAAAGTTTTTCATAAATACAGTCAACCTCATTCTGCGTTTCTCTACAATGCTCAATACTATCTATAATTTCTAAAATAGCCCGTCTAGATAAGTCACTGTCCATAAAATTATCCGGTATTCTATTCAATTTAAACCGTGGGCTGTTAATCTCTTGGTATTGTGAGTTGCAATTATCTACTTGATCTCTCGTGCTGGTCACTACAAACTGTGTCAATAGGACATTATGGTCAGGTGGACGTGATCTCTCTCCAAGTAACCCATGCAAACGGTGCGTATCAATAATAGATTGTATAGGGATAACGTTAAATGACCTAAATGTACTTAAAGCATTGTGTGGCACACATATATATTCAACTACGGCCTTTCCTTTTCGCGATACTGATGTAAAAGCAATGTCTTCCTTATATCTATCGTTTAACACACACAATTTAGATTCATTCAAAAAGTCTATGAAATCACGTCCATGCTGGTTTATACTGCTAACCGTAACGGTTCTTAATGGGATTGAGTCTATATCAGATATAACATCTTTAAGATTACCAATGCGAGAGTTAAAGTCTGCGGCAATTACAAGATTATCGCACGCACTATGTAAATATATCTGGGCAAGTAGATGCGAGTAGAAACCCTGGGCATCGCGTCCCCTGACTGAATTTTCTGGTGGTAAATAACACGCGTATACTATAAATTCATAGCCCGTTGTCTTGTTAACAAATTTAAGTCCCAATATTCCGTCAATAATCTTATCAATTAATGTTATATCGTAGCTGCTAGTAACCCAGTCCTTCACAAGTATTCCTACACCATCTGAGTATTTTGGAGCATTTGGGTCAATTTCTAATCTGTTAAAACCATACCAAACGTATCCCTGTATACTTATTACATTTTGGCCCTGTAAATGAGTTTCACACACCGATATAATGTCTGCATTTATGCCGTTTATAATCCCAACTCTAAGCTCATGATTTTCATTTGTCCAGCCACATACATTCAAATGTGCAATCTTAATGACCTCAGTGGGCCGGGACGGTTCCTAGTGATCCATAGTCGTATATTCCTGGCGTTCATTAGTGTTCTGTCGATCCTGTCGCTGATCCCGTTGCTTAATACGGCCGTTGGCGTCAACGCGAAATGAATGGCCAGCGGGCAGTGTTCGTAGTAAGGTTCTAGCGTTCATTTCGATTAACCGCTCCGCGTGAGATTTGCTACTTTTAAGGAACACGCGTTTATAGTTATCACTATTTTTCATTTTGTTCCTTAATACCAGCACTTTTTCGTCTACATTTTGGAAACTTATTTTCACTAAGCCCGGTCGATCAATGAAACGTGACGGCAGTCGCCGCGCGGCTGTGACTAACACACTAGACGATACCTCATGTATGTATAGAATGTCAGTAAACTATACTGTACTGTTCTAAAGCGCCAGTGCTCATGTTCTCGTGCATGCACGGCCAATGCAGATGCTAATCCTAAGTCGGGTAGAAAAGCTATTGTGTTATCGAAGCAGGTGAGAAGTCGATAACAATGGGAATTAGCTAAATTAAGATTTAATGCTCACCGTGTATACGTGTCTCAATCAGAAATGCAATATTGACCAATTTGAAAGTTAGATTTAGCTTTATAGCAAATCTATAGAAAAACTATTGTTTAATAAAAACTGAGCCTGTCCTTGAAATAAAAAGGATGTTTTGGATATGAAATATGATAGATAAACTGCACGACGGGGTGGACAAATCATATAATGTATATTTCAGCATAACCCTTCTTCAACAAGCAATCCATATGCTGTTTGCATTCCGAATGTGTTCAAAATACAAACACAATCTATTATGAACTGCCGGTTAAAGAAATTAAGGTTTAAACTAACTCCGAATATTAAAATGAATATTAGATTAAAATGTAATATTGTACAGGTATACCTGTGTACACATGTACAAAGTAAATATCCCAGTAAAATATAGAAGTAAACAATAATTCACACTAGAAGACCGGTAGATAAAGACGTCTTACCCGGTCAGTGCATAGGTGAGAAATGATGATGATGATTTCCTGCGCTGTATTTGCTCGCTTAAATACCCGATTGGTGAACATGAAGTTACAAATAAAGACACGCCTACGAGATATAGGGACTCTGTAGCTTTAAGCTAGTAATAACCTGTTTGTGTTGATTTGTCGTAAATCTAATTCAACACCCACGCTATATTCCATGGCGTCTGTTTGTTCATTAGCCTAAGTATATTTAATTAATAAACAACATCGTGGTCAATTTCATGATGTATCCTTGGTCAATGTTTCATTAAGGCATGCTATCGATTCATGAGTGCAGGCAGACGATCAGTCAATAATGGCTGTCAATTTGTTTTACAATATTTTCTCCATAGAAACATAAAAATAAAGAATTCACGCAATGTTATTGGTAATACGTCCTATATTAATCGTGGGTATGTCCATATAACTAACAACCCAAACTTAAAGTGTTATTGCATGGTGAGAAATACATCAACACGATTATTTGGCAAATATATTCTTCTCTGAAACCAAATGGAATAAAGCAATGTTTCCGCTCTACTGACCTGCCAGTTTTAGTTATTGGGTTTGTTACTGACCCCCTACAGATATATGTGGGGTCAGTCAGATTTCTAGGGGGCGAGGCGATATGTGGTGTCAGTAAGATTTATAGGGGGCGAGGCGATATTCGAGTCCCCCTATACATCTGACTGATCCCACATATTTCTGTAGGGGGTCAGTAACAAACCCCATAACTGATTTATTGCATCAAGCCCCTTTTTTAAGGCAAACGCCGATATTTAACCCATTTTAATGGAGCGTCAACGTCATTGAGACGTTCGCGCAATTTGACGTCACGACCGGTAAAGTTTAAAAACATTATTAAATTTATTTATAATGTTTGTTACTAACGCCTTAAAGAACTATTTGCAAATGATTTAAACGTTGAATCGGAATTGTAGTCTAGTGACCCTCTATGGAATCTGCTGACCCATTATAGAATATTATTGCACCTCGCACAAAATCCTAGGAATTTCATTGGATTAGAGCGGTCACATGGTGACCCCCTATTATTCTATAGTGGGTCAGTAGATTTCACAGAGGGTCACTAAAACAATATGGACTACAATTCCGATTCAAAGTTTTAATCATTTGCAGATATTTGTTAAGGCGTTAGTAACAAACATAATAAGTAAATTTAATAATGTTTTTAAACTGTACCGGTCAACGTCATGACGTCAAATTGGGCGAACGTCTCAATGACGTTGACGCTCCATTAAAATGGTAAAATATCGGCGTTTGCCTTATACAAAGGTGCTCGATGCAATAGATTAGTTATTGGGTTTGCTACTGACCCCCTACAGAAATATGTGGGGTCAGTCAGATGTATAATCCTATACATCTTACTACATCTTACTGATCCCACATATTTCTGTAGGGGGTCAGTAACAAACCCAATAATTAATAATAGAGGGTCACCATGTCAACGCTCTAATCCAATGAAATTCCTAGGATTTTGTGCGCGGTGCAATAACAGTGCTTATGCTATAGCGCATTACACGGCAGCGGCGTCGATTAGCGGCACTTTCTCTGAATCCACGTGGCCAATATTATTCAAATTTTACATGAATGCATCTGATAGTGAGTGAACTTTATAGAAGAAAAAAATGGACCACCCTGACATTCCAGATTGCCGCCATTATTTAAAGTAGTGAATATCTTAAACATTCTTTTTCAAGAACCGTACCAAAGATTTTGAAAAAAAATAGTTTAGAACTGATCACTAGGTAGTTCACGTTATGTTTTTGCTCTTCGTCAATTTTTCAAGATTGCCGTCACAGGAATATGCAATATTGTTTCATACAGTTGTATAGGGAAATATACAAAACTGACAAATCTCCTGAAACTGCTCCCAAAATGTAAATAAATAGATGTGTCTTTTTTCGCGGCTGCTAAAGATCCAAGATGGCTGCCGTTTCTAAAAATAGACTGATATTAGGGGAAAATCAAATGACATCTCCTTCGGAACCGCATAGTCATTCAAATATCACTTGCATGCTCATCGGATTGATCTTTATCAAGTTTGAACTGTTTAGACTCGTCAAACAATAACTATGGTTGCCAGGGCAAGGTGAATGTTACGTTATTTAGGAACATGTGCAAAGCGGGATCTCCTCTAAAAACGCTTTTGGTATGTATCTGAAACAGTCACTTTGCACCTTGAGTCTTTATAAACCATATTTATTTTTGTGGGCCGCGGGTGATCCACGTGGCCGCGAGGATCGAACCCGCGACCTCTCGATCTGGAGTTCGGCGCTCTACCACTGGACCACGCATTCCACATGATTTTATAATAGACAATAGTTTGTATTTAGAAGTCTTTTTCAAGTTTTTAATTAATAATCTTCTCATTATTCACTGATAAATGATACAAGCGTAATACTAGTACACTATCCACTCGTAATCAAAATCAATTCATTTGTCACCTAATTACTTCACATAATCTATTGCAAAATGACGTTTTTACATTACTATGGTGACTGATTTTTGCCATTTCGTCCTTTCGTTATTTCGCCGCGAAAAGATGACAGAACGAAAAGACGACAGGACGAAAAGAGACAAATGCAGCGCGAAAAGAAGACAACATGAGAAGACGAAAAAACGCCCTTTGATATTGCCGTCTTTTCGTTATTTCGTGTGGCCTTCTGTAATCTTTTCGCTTCTATCGGTCGTCTTTTCGTTCTGTCGTTCTTTCGTCTTTTCGTTCTGTCATATTTTCGCGCTGCATTTGTCGTCTTTTCTTTTTGTCATCTTTTCGTTTTGTCGTCTTTTCACCTTCCGGTTGACATGCGCATTTCGGTCATTGCGGCCATTCCTTGGTGACTACGGTGGTGTTCTAAGGTTTAAAGTCCCTCTAGTGGTGACTATTAAAAGTCGGGACTATTTTCAAAATCGGGGAATTGGGTCAAACAGACAGGGAGTGTGCATACTGTATGTCCAATAAATAATAAACGAATTATTACTAGTTCTTTTAAATCGGTTATATAAAAGCAGAATTGTCATCATAATTATATTGATCACTAGTCTTGTGTAAGGCAGTAAACATGTAATTATGTCTAATGAAAGTATTGAATTGAACTAAGTCTGCAAATCATAAATCACTTGTTTTTCACACTTTATATAATAAATATTGAAGTAATAATTATATGTTTGACTTTATCTTAATCAGTTGTTTTATAAAGTGTCAAGATTTAATTCCAATATGTATATTATATAGAGAGAGGATCTGAAATTAACTCATATTGAATAGTTTTTTATGACCGTAACCTGGCTTTATGATGTTGTATAATGATGCAAAACGCATGTGTAAGGTTTCAATCCATTATGTAAAGTAGTTTTGGAGATACAAGCTTTAACAGGACGCAGACGACGATAAAGTGATGACAATTGCTCTTTTTTTCTTCAAAAAGTCAAGCTAATGCCATATTAAATATTGCAAACATCTATATGTGCCACTTCCTTTCCTGTCTATTATATTTCATATGTTGTAGATACACTAAACTATTAAAAGGACAATGTTCGTAACTTTTAGTTTATAAAACACACACTAATTTTATTTGCAAACATTACACACCAAACATTATTGAATATATACTAATTAAAAGCAGGATTGTTTGACGGAATTCATCGCGGTACAAAAAAAAAAGAGAAACCGCTTCGGGCGTTTGAACTTGCAGCCAAAACTAAAATTACACTCGAGGTTATAATAGTGAGCGTGAGCGTAAAGTAGTCGACATAGCTTCCGACTGAGCTAACCGGGCTATACATATTACGCTATACATACTATGGTGAAAACCTAATGCGCTAATGGAAGTCACATGCTCGCAGAAAAGGTAAATATGGTGGGTCCCACTTTATTTACAAATAATAATTAAAGCTTTTTTTTTCAAATTCACGAATGTATTACTACAGACTTCTAAGGGTCCATGCTCATATTTCCATGTATACATTTCACTGAATAAAAGTCAGACGGTTATTTGGTTATGCTCAATATCTGCTTACTTACGGATAGTGTTCCTTTAACGTATTACTAATTGAATGTTGTTTAACGGCTCATCAACACAGTATAGGTTATTTATAGCCGCCCCAGAGAGAGGGGAAGGATACATAGGAATCCGGGAACCGTGCCCTACTCTTATTAACGAATAGATTCCTATGGTTCTTTAACGTGCTCGGAGGATAGACCGATACACGGGACCGCCCGGTTTACGTCCCCATCCGACGGACGAGAACATATTACTATCAACTTGATATGTTACATAACGATTTTAAATAACATTAAATGCAAATTCAAATTTTAGGGTTTGACATTTATTGACCTCCTAAAAACAATCATGTTAGCAAAATTATCAATCACCAGGAACGTTTATCATCCAAATGTTCCTGCAGTCACGTACATGTTTAAACAGTTCCGTGTTTATATGTGTTAAACCAATGCTTCGTTAAGTTTACTATACCATCCTAGATTGAAAAATATAAGGTATAATCATTGTGATAGGATGGTTTCAACAAATGGTCCCGGAAAGTTAGTGTTAAATTATAAAGTCGAAACGTTATTTGTTTGTCATGTGTTTTAATGGAAGAATATGAGCGCTAAGAGCCATGTAGCCAACATCATCTCTATTTTTAAGCGGCCCCGGAATGTAAATCATTAATTACAAAGTCATTTTATAATATTTTTTTTATAAAAAAAAAATCATAGCTATATCCGCTAAGCTATCTTACATTGATACATACCAGTTTAAATAAAAACAATATTAAGTTTACGCCAAACATTTTAATTAGTACGACTGGTCAAGATATGATCATGAACTTTAAAAAAAAATCCGGGGAGTTACTTCTAAATTTCTTAAAATATTGTTTTTATATTATTATGTTTTAATATTCATATTAACTGAATCACACTGGGTTTAGAAACCCTCCGTTTATTATTGACTGGACATGAGGTATGCACGCACATTGTCTTTTTGACCCATTTCCCAACAAATTGAAAATTGTTCCGACTTTCAGTAGTCACTATGAAATGGCCGCAATGACCTAGCTCGGTCACCCGGCCCGCTTCTAATTTCTTCTTTACGCTATGGTACACAGAACCAGGTCCTGGGGAAAATTAGTCTCGGCCAGCTATACCGTATCATGCATATGTCTTACTTGCAGATATCGGTCTGGGCAGATTAGGCCAATTAAAGCGCCCACTAGCGATTAGCACAATTTATTCGTGCTTTTTTTTCACTCGCAAAAAGTCGATGTTTGCGTGACGTTATGTTGTAAATAAACCTACATAAGAAAACAGGGAAATTAAAAATTCTTGTCATACTGATATTTACCAGAGGGCACCCTTAACGGTCGACGTACATGACGTCAGGTTTATACTAAAAATAAATAAAATAGTTCCAGAGGGTTTTATTGTCCCAGATCAAAAACTGGTGGGCGGGACTTGAAGTTCATCGATACCAAGGGCGGCAGACCCGAGGTTTCGATGTGTTTCAAGTCCAGAACACCAGGTTTTGATCTCGCACAATATAAACCCGCTGGAAATATTTTATTTCTTATCTGACATGGAGATGTACGTATCATGATACACATTTTGTCAAGAGATTGCACAAAATATAAACACAATTTCACAACTTACATGTTATGCCTATCTCTAACATCAAACGAGAAGAATATACAGCTTCATCTTATTTAAACGTAGCGTCGCTTAAAATACCTGAAACGCATTTAGTTTCGTTGTTATTTTGCATCTGACGTTTAAAGGTTGCGTACAGCTAATTATAGCCTGGCTAAAGCCCCGCCTTTTGTTGTGTGCGATTCAGTACAGAAGTGAAAGTTCACAGAGTTCACAGAGGTCAGCAGATATAACTTTGAAATATTCAATATGCATTTTCAGAAAGGATACACTATAGGTAAAATAATCCCCATCAGCAAGGATCATTAAATTAAATGATTTTTTTTTTTAATGTTTTTGAAAATGTAACATCCATTGAAATTGCATGTCAATATTCTTTGCGGATTCAATAGTGTTTGTAAACACAGACATGTGCAGAGAAGTTGAGCTGAAAAAGTTGTCTTTTTCACACTTTCAAAGGCTTTGTGATGGAAATATCTATGAAATAAGGTAATTTAAAGAAAATCTGGTGTGTAATTCTTGAGATATTAGCTGGCAGGTGCAACAGGAGGTCTATGGGAAAGTATTTAGTTTTCTGCAACCTAAAATGACGTCTCAACGGTTGACGTGTTTTCTGGCGTTTAAAATTACGTCTTAAAGTTTGACGTACATGACGTCAGAGGTATTGTATAGCTTGTTAAGCCCTCTCCAATAACCAATCAACATTGAGTAATTTAGTAAAACAAGTTATAAAGTAGAGATATAGAGATACACACTGGATGGCAATTTTCTTAGCGTGTGCTACGATCGGTCATTATAGGGGGAAACTATACAAACTTACAGTCGACGTCTCGATATATGTACTACTTGTGGTGTTTTCCCTCTCTCTTACATGGCGTTATGAATTGAATTGAATTGGAGTTTATAGTCGCACCAACAGCTACTGTTGAGCTTCCATTGGTGTAGGAAGACGTATATACGTATCCTCCCGGGCAATTTTCGCACACGGGCGGGCATCTGGGTAGAACCACCGACTTTCCGCAAGCCATCTGGGATAGCTTCCTCACATGAAATATCTCTAAATATCGAATCCATAGCGGTGAGAGGCACGTTATTTCAAGTCAGAGACACTAACCACTCGGCCACAGACGCTCCTACATATATGAAACTGTACGTTCTATTTAAAAACAACAACAACAACAAAGTGACCGCTTACAATATATAATATGCTAGCAAGTAGATCCGTGCATACATGTATAACATGGAATGTTTTTATTTGTCATTCTGATTTTGTTGATACAAATATGGTTGAATGTTATTTTCACAGAAATATTTTTAATTGTTACTGTGTTGTATTGGAAAATATGTCCACCTCTTTCCAAACTTCTATTCATGCATTTAGTTGGTGCCAACTCATATGTTTGCCGTAAAACCACCGAGACGTCTTTAGTGCAAACCAAAACGATTGGATTTAGGACGAATTTATCACCACTATCACGATTTCCCACCACCATCACACGTAACAATCTCAATCGAAATGCAGACGTTTTTGAAAAATAGTCCTCGTGTTTCAAGCCTGTTATTATCCTTTGTGATCCGAGGTGATTGTACTATATAATCAGGTAATTAAGTTTAGTCTGTGCAGCCATTAACATATCAAAACAATATATATGCATTTTTGAACGCCAATCAATAATCGAACAATTAATGACAAATTCCATGAACATTATATATATTTATGCGCATTGTTTATTCTGGGAAGTAAGTAACAAACAACTAGTAGGTGTAGTGTCGATATATGCCACAAAGTGTCTTTTTATTCACAAGGGTGTGAATATGTTTAAAGTTCAAATAGTAGACATGTAATATTGCATGAAACATTGTAATATTATGTAACACATATTAATTTCCTTTAATTGCATAATGAAACTGATATAGAATAAAGCACTATAAAATTAGGTGTACTAAATATTATTATGCAATATTACGTAATCTAAGTTGTTACACGATTTGTCGTTAATTGGAAATAACTGTTTTTATATTAAAAACATTAATGGTGTTTATATAAACGTTAATTAGCTTTGGCGATTTTCGCCTAATCATGGAGCTTAGACGTAGAATAAAGTCAATACGAGCGCTATGATATAGTGTGCATTTATATATTTATTATTTTTTGTAGGGTGGTTGGTTGGGGATTGTGGCGGTTTTAGAATTTTCCAATCCGACTGGCTGTTGTAAAACACAGAGCCTGAATGGGATATGCTACAGATAACCCTGGTGATGATAGGGGCCCGCCCCCGCTGTTTTAATAAGCCAATGGTATTCGTGTTGTGTTATAAACACTGAAGCGCGTAATAGGTTTATAAACCGGGGTCCAGGCCGTACGTACAGAGAACAAACGCTTTGTATAAATATCCAATTACTTCGCAATTAGATTATTTATGCGCATTGTTTATTCTGGGAAGTAAGTAACAAACAACTAGTAGGTGTAGTGTCGAAATATGCCTCAAAGTGACTTTTTATTCACAAGGGTGTGAATATGTTTAAAGTTCAAATAGTAGACATGTAATATTGCATGAAACATGTAATATTATTGTAACACATATTAATTTCATTTAATTGTATAATGAAACTGATATAGAATAAAGCACTATAAAAATAGATGTACTAAATATTATTATGCGATATTACGTAATCTAAGTTGTTACACGATTTGTCGTTAATTAGAAATAACTGTTTTTATATTAAAAACATTAATGGTGTTTATATAATCTTTAAATAGCTATGGCGATTTTCGCCACTCTCATCAGACAATTTGACTGATGAAATCGCCATAAAAAAGGGGGGAAAAAAACAACAAAAAACCAAAAAAAACAACCGAATGACCTTGAATATTATATACGTATACAGTTTTGAACGCCAATCAACAATCGAATAATGAATGACAAATTCTATGAACATTATATATGCATTATTGAACGCCAATCAATAATCGAATAATGAATGACATATTCCATGAACATTATATATGCATTTTTGAACGCCAATCTATAATCGAATAATGAATGACAAATTCCATGAACATTATATATGCATTTTTGAACGCCAGTCAATAATCGAATAATGAATGACAAATTCCATGAACATTATATGGTTTTAATAGTTTATTTAAGTCTCATCACAGTACACTATTATCTACAATACAACAGATCATAAAATACAACTGTGCCATTCTTTTTAGAATTACAAGAGACTATACAATATCAATATACATATGACTGTTCACAATGTTAAAATATTGAGCATCTGAACCGACTGCCACAGCCGTGTCATAAGACTCACAAAAAGCCACAGCAGTAGGTCCAGTAGTCAATGCATACAAATATCACTGTTTTAATTTATAAAATCATTTTCTAAAAATATTGTTATCACACACATTTATACACAGTAAAAACTGAGCGGCCGGTGCTAATCTTGACATGTTGTCTAAAAAGTACTTAAAATAGAAATATTAATATGTGAGTTAGAGAATCGCAACGGCTATATGCATTTTTGAACGCCAGTCTATAATCGAATAATGAATGACAAATTCCATGAACATTATATATGCATTTTTGAACGCCAATCAATAATCGAATAATGAATGACAAATTCCATGAACAGCATTAGCGCTTTGTGGCAAACGTGTCATGCATTACCGGCGTTCAAAATCGTTTAAACGCCGAAAACATACCAGTCAATTAGACCACCCACCTTTCCTTTGTAGAACTAGTACTTTACACGTGCGGCCATTCGATTTTTAAAGTACTGGTTCTACCCAGGAAAAGTGGGTGGTCTGCCTCCACCACACAATATCTATCGTCATATATAATCATGTGTTGAAAATGACGTAAAACACCATACAAACAAAAACAAACAAATATTTTCATACTGTACCAGTTGTTACGGTAACGGCAATATCGTTTCCTGCGAGTATGGCAATGATACATACAGGGTGCAAGAAAGATAAATATCGTTAGTGTACTGTATATTCAGGCCGCGGAAAAAAGCGATTTTCTATTTGGGGGGGGGCATTGGATGCGTGCACAGAAGCTCCGCTTTCTTGAAAAGTGAAGTTTTAAGAAAATACGAAGTTAATGTCAACATTACCATTAACAACTGACGCCCACTGCGTACCGTGAAAAGGCATTGGATGCGTGCACAGAAGCTCCGCTTTCTTGAAAAGTGAAGTTTTAAGAAAATACGAAGTTAATGTCAACATTACCATTAACAACTGACGCCCACTGCGTACCGTGAAAATAACTTCTGATTATTCTATGAAAAATACATTTTGTTTAACTTCAAAATAATCGCTTTAGTCTTCGTACAGATATAGTGTGTCATTTTTTTGCATTGTTTTGCAATTTATGTATTATATCTACAGCCTTTAACAAAACTTACATAATATAGACATTTCAAAAATATTTATCTTTGTGTAAACCATTACAAAAAGCTATGGTGACATCGTAAAACTGCGATAAACATTCGGACTCAAAGCAATATATTTATATTCGGCACCTGACTTTTATTAAACACCTGATGTCAGCTTAATATATATATTACTTAAAGGGTTTCAATGGTGCACCAAACCACATTCATTTTATTGGGTATCTACCAGTGTTTTTTTCGGTGCCTTGATATTTCTTTGCACCGTTGTTTTTTTGTACACGTCTTGCTCGATGTTGATAACTAAACGTGAAAAAACAACGAGACAATACACACAACATTTCCGTAAAGGAGTTAACAAAGATATACACATTCCGTCACTTGTAAAGAGGGACACTCATTCCTTCATTTGTAAGGGGGAACACTCATTCCGACACTTGTAAAGTTGAACACCTATTCCGTCACTTGTAAAGGGGAACATTTATTCAGTTACTTATGAAGGGAACACTCATTCCGTCATTTGTAAAGGGGAACACTCATTCTGACATTTGTAAAGACGAACACTTAATCCATCACTTGTAAAGAGGAACACTCATTATGTCACTTCTGCTTGGAAAAGGGAACATTCTTCAGTCACGTGTAAAGGGAACACTAAACTCGTCATTTGTAAACGGGAACACTCATTCAGTCACTTTTAAAGGTTAACACTCATTCCTCACTTGTAAAGGGAACACTCATTCCGTCAATTGTAAAGGGGAACACTCAATCCGTCTTATTCCGTCACTTGTATAGGGGAACACTCTATCCGTCACTTGTAAAGGGGAGCACTCATACCCTCACTTGTAAAGGGGAAACTCATTTCATCACTGTAAAAAGAAACACTTTTCCCCTCACTTGTAAAGGGGGACACTCATTCCGTCACTTGTAAAGGGGAACACTCATTCCGTCACTTGTAAAGGGAACACTAAACCCGTCACTTGTACAAGGGGACACTCATACCGTCACTCGTAAATGGGAAAACTCATCCCTTTACTTGTACAGGGGAACACTCAATCCGTCACTTGTAAAGGGGGAACACTCATTCAGTCACTTGTAAAGGGGATACTCATTTCATCACTGTAAAAGGAAACACTCATTCCGTCACTTGTAAAGGGAACACTCATTTCGTCACTTGCAAAGGGGAACACCCATTCCGTCACTTGTAAAGGGAACACTCAACCGTCACTTGTACACGGGAACACTCATTCCGTCACTCGTAAAGGGGAACACTCATCGCTTTACTTGTAAAGGGAACACACATTCCATCACTTGTAAAGCGGAACACTCATTCCGTCACTTGTAAACGGGAGACTTGTGAAGTGAACACTCATTCCGTCATTTGTAAAATGGAACACTCATTCCGTCATTTGTAAAGGGGAACAGTGAACCCGTCATTTGTAAAGGGGAAAACTCATTCCGTCACTTGTAAAGGGAACACTCGGCCCGCCACATGTAAACAGGAACACTCATTCCGTCACTTCTAAAGCGGAACAATAATCCTGTCACTTGTAAGGGGAACACTCATTCCGTCACTTGTAAAGGGAACACTCAATCCTTTCACTTATAAAAGGGAACACTCATTCCGTCATTTGTAAAGGGAACACTCATTCCGTCACTTATAAACGGGAACTCTAATTGCGTCACCTGTAAAGTAGAACAATTCATCCCCTCACTTGTACAATGGAACACTCTCATTCCCCTCATTTGTAAAGGGGAACATTCATTCCGTCACTTATAAAGGGGGAACACTCATTCCGTCACTAGTAAAGTGGAACACTCATTCCGTCACTTGTAAAATGGAACACTCATTCCGTGACATGTAAAAGTTAAACACTTATTTATTCTCTTGTAAAAGGGGAACTCTAACAAACACAAACATCGTCCATATCGGTCTAGATTCAAACAGAAACTTGCTAATATAATGTTGCAAGGAAAATGTTATTTAAGACTTGCATGTCATATACAAAAGATAGTTTTACCAGAAATACTAATATAAGACGATATGCATTGACGACATCATTACAGTTTTTGTTCCATTTCGTATGAGACCCCAAGTTTATTCCAAAACATTTCTTTTCACATAGAGTAAATAACAACTGTTCGCATGCAAAATACAATTTTTCGGTTTTCAGACACTGTTCTACGTGTTCGTAATTGAGTGTTACTCACTTAAAAGGACTCATGCCACTCTTGTTTTATTTTCAAACGAAAACAATGTCGGAAGAAAGAAACAACCATGATGTTAAACTGACAACACAATGTACGTTCTATAAGCACTTTATTTAATTTTGAAATTACCGGTTTTTCGTAAAGGGAAATAAGTTCAGTTAGAAATTAAATTATTCCAATTGTACACCGTGAATTTCAATTTTACACATTCCAGATGGCGTATTTAGCCACTGACCAATATTAATATTTATCAGGACAAAACATTATTAATCAATTATAATCACTGTCTTTTCACTTGTCAAAAAATGATCCAGAGTTTTAGAAAAAAATACCTCGAAATGCCGGCTTATTAAATAGGTGGTCAATGGTGGTGTGTGTAGGGCGGGTTGTGTGTGCTGGGGATGGTGGTAAGGTGTATGTGTGTGTGTGTGGAGTGGTGTGTGTGTGGTGTGGATGGGTGGTTGGGTGGGTGTTTGTGTGTGGGGGTGTGTGGTGGGTGTTTGTGTGTGTGGGTGGGTTGGGGTGGGGGTTATAGGAAGAAACACTATAAACACTTTACGTAGAATTTTTCTTAGTTTTCATGCCTCAAACATTTTGTTCTTGTTATATCTCAGCATTACCAAGTCCGATCTTCATCAAAAGTTAAAGCATCTTCCACTCATGAGGCACTGACCAGAAAAACGAGATCACAGGCGGGTGGGGGGATTTTTTTTTGTTATATCTCAGCATTACCATGTCCCGATCTTCATCAAAAGTTAATAAGCATCTTCCACTCATGAGGCACTGACCAGAAAACGAGATCACAGGCGGGTGGGGGGATTTATTTTGTTATATCTCAGCATTTCCATGTCCGATCTTCATCCAAAAGTTAAAGCATCTTCCACTCATGAGGGCACTGACCAGAAAACGAGATCACTGGCGGGTGGGGGGATTTATTTTTGTGATATCTCAGCATTGATCTTCATCAAACTTTATAACAGCACCTTTCTCTCTCTTAAAGGAAAAACCATACTATGAAATAACTGTGATCTACTTACTCAAACATATTACGTTCACATTAACCTTTTTGTTAAAGTTTGAGTGGGCTCGAGGGTGGGGAATTTATTTTTGTTACATTTTAGTAATTACCCATGTCCGATCTTCATAAAACTTTAGTAGCGACCTTCCGCTCGTGAAAGCAATAGCAATACTCAGAAAACTAGGTCATTGTGAGACCTACCTTCACCATGAAATAATACGTCTATGTTAACCTTTGTTGTTTAAGTTATGTTATGATTTGTCACTAAATGTTTAAATTTTTTTGTTTAAATTATCATTTCTCCGCATTGCACATGTCCAGTTATGCATAGTTTACTTTTTATTATAACACAAGTTGATCATGTATTAAAATCATAACGTAATCTTTTATTTTTGTAACCGGAGGCCCCGGTTCATCCTCCGTGGTGCCACTGAGTTTAGGTCGGTGTGTTCTTGGGCAAAAACCCTTTCCCTTAGCCCTGTCCGTCGGATGGGGACGTAAACCGGGCGGTCCGTGGTATCGGTCTATCCTCCGAGCACATTAAAGAACATAGGAATCTATTCGATAATAAGAGAGTAGGGCCACGGTTTCCGGAATCTATGTATCCTTCCCACTTTCTCTGGGTCGGCTCTAGAAATATAACTATACACTGTTTTGATGAGCGTTAAAAACATTCAATTCAATTCATTCTAAGAGTATTAATACGTACTTTGTTTTATAGACATATATGATTTTATCACATAACGTCCCTTTGTTAGGCAGGTGTCGAACACCCATGTAATATTTTGTTGTATGACACACGTGTAATACAACCCTAGAACGATTTTGGATGGTTGAGTTGAATCTGTAACAAATACGCAGGTTTGATTGACTGAAATTATTTTATTTATTATAAAGTCCTCTAGATCTAGTCATAAACTTAGGTATTTACCACAGCTTATACTAACTAATGAAGTTTATACAAAATCAGTGTGCAATTTTGTTAAAGTCGTCGTAAAACGCCTTTTGTAAAGAGATAAAAAACGAACTCTTTGATACTCAACGTTGTGCTGTGACGTGACACGTCTGCGGCGTCACATAACGTTCTGCCTGATTTAGTGACGTTTTGAGCGCTAAAGTGCGTCTCGACGTCGTGGCAGGGTTGTATGTCCGTCTGGAATCACTTATTTTACTTTATTTGATTGCAATGTTATATGATATAAAGGATCTTAAACTCGTTCCCCATTCCATATAAGATTTATGAAACACTCGTATGATGAATTGTTTTAATTTTTAACTTTGCCAAAGGCTCGTTAGAATTAAAATTAACTTCATAACTCGTTTCATAAATCTTATATGAAATGGGAACTCGTTCTTAAGATCCTTATATTTATCCATAACGTCCCTTGTTAGCAGTGTAGTCGAATACCCATTTAATATTCTATTGTATGACACACGTGTAATACAACACTAAAACGATTTTGAATTGGTTTTAATTAAACCTGTAACACTATCACAAGTTTTCATTAACTGAAACTATTTTATTTATTACAAATTCACCCATATCTGAGTCGTACACTTATTATTAGTGACAGCTTATAAAAATAATGCACTTTATACAAAACATTGTTGTTAGTTTGTTAAAAAGGTGGCGGTAAACTGCTATTTTGTGTAAAAAGTAAACACACGAACTCTTTTAGGTTGCGTACAGCTACAATATAGCCTGGCTGAAGCCCCGCCTTTTGTTGGAGTACGATGTCAGTCTACAGAAGTGAAAGGTTCACAGAGTTCACTGAGGTCAGCAGATATAAATTTGAAATATCAAATATGCCTGTTTCAGATTTTCAGGAAGGAAAAACTATAGGTAAAATAATCCTCATCAGCTAGGATTCATTAAATTAAATAAAAAATTATTTTTTAATGTTTTTTGAAAAATTTAACATCCATTGAAAATTGCATGTCAATATTCCAGTGCGGATTCAATAGTGTTTGTAAACACAGACAATGGGCAGAGAGGTTGAGCTGGAAAAGGTTGTCTTTTTCACACTTTCAAAGGCTTTGTGATGGAAATAATCTATAAAATAAGGTAATTAAAGAAAATCTGGTGTATAATTCTTGAGATATTAGCTGACAGGTGCAACAGGACGGTCTATGGAAAAGTAGTTAGTTTTCTGCAACCTAATAGGGCTAGATTCTGCATATGGTTAAAAGTGAAAGTAGACATACTTGTTTTCTAACACAATGATTAGAAAGTGTGAGGAAATGTTAAACATTATAGGTGTATTTTTGACTTTTCTTATAACTCCTTTCATGATTTTTTAAATAATTTCAAAGGTTTTATGAATGCAAAATATGTATTTTAAATTATTTTATTAAAGGTTGTGGACACAAAATTAGCCATACCTGACACCTGGTATACACAATTGGCCTGTAATGCACATGTTTGACACAGTTAAAGGTATATCTCAGTAAGTGTTATTCATTTCTGAGGGCTTTGCATACGTTATTTGGCAAAAATGTCAGTAAGCGACAATCTATCATCTTCCGAAAAGATGTC